>JZKD02S1879638.1:501349-517944 GCA_000966675.3 Picea glauca
GCAAACAGGTGCATCAGCAGTGGTTTTATCTTTGTGACTATCTTTTCTTGGGCATCAATCTGTGGAAGGGTTTCTCTTTGACTTGGCCTTTATCCATTAGCCTTCCTTTATCCAATTTGACTTAGGGACGTCTCCCTTGGACTTGCCCTCCTAAATAGAAAGAGCTCCCCATCGAGGTGACAGTGGGTGGGGAAGCTCCTGTTACGCCGGTTTCTACCTTTGACTCAAGCTATTTAACCTTTCCTACAAACCGTGCGATAACAGGCCCCACAGAATAATAATAAAGAAGAGATATAATGCTCCAAAAGAGAAGTCGGCGGCCCCACAGGAAAAAGACAGAGAAAATATATTTTCTAGAAAGACAGGTCGGCCATACTTGAAAAGTCACTTAACAGGCTAGTATAAATAAAGGTGATGCCTTCCTCCTTTGACACACACTCTCACTCATCTATAACGCAAGTCTAATGGAGAGCTGCAGTAGAAACTGCAGTCCAGAAGGAAGAAGGGCGTGTTGCCGTCCTTATACACTGGCAAACGTGAGCTAAGTCCGGCTCATTTAGTGTGTCCTTGGAGGCACAATGCCTAGGTTGACAGCCCACATTGTCATTTTGACCGGAACCTCTTCCGTCTAGGCTCACTCCTAGGGAAGCCAAGGGGGGTAGTCCCTAGTTTCTAGATAAGATTTAGAGTTTAAGTTCTAGGAGTTGATTTTAATTTCTTAAAGTTAGAGGGAGTCTATCCTATGATGCTAAGGCAGCGATGCAAGATGCAAGGGTTAGTATGTCAAGCAAAACCTTTCCCTAGGTCAACTAAGACTAGTGCCTAAGGTTGGGCAAGGGCTCAACTAGATGTTAGGGTGTTTCGTTTACAATATGATTACAAGATTTACAAAAGAATAATTAATTCCAATGAATACTAGATACAAGTACTTACAAATAAAGAATGCTAAGATACAATGGTACAATGTAGCAAGCTAACCACGTTTTAAATGTATGTGCAGGATATAAGAAGATCAAGCATTATCATCATCAACACATTCAATTCATCATCAACATTCACAAGGATGCTTTAGGAGATCTAGAGATTAAAGCACAAGTATTCCACAATGATCAAGATTATCAACACTCTTAGTTGTTAAACCCACAAAGTATTATTAGATGATTAAGCTCAAGGTTTGATTATTTAATAAGTTAATGGTTTCTTAAGATTGTAAAGTTTTAGTTACCCTTATTAAGTGTTCACCAAAAACCTCCTCCCCCGGTTGCCAAATGACTGCTGGATGCTCAAGAAGTATGGCAATGAGGCCTACCCTAGCTTCGCAGGTCAATTCGAAAAATTGAGTTTTTACGGAAAGGACGCTCCGTGCCATGAGACCGTCCCCGGCCTAATCACCTTCCGTTGCCCTCCTCAATCCCCGTTTTAGATGGTGAAGATGGTGGTTTTAAGGTACCCTATTAGTCTATTAAGTTAATATATCAATTAGGTAGACTTTTAGGTGTATTTTAGAGTGTTTTGACAATTTTGAGATGCCTTAAAAGTGTGATTTATTGCCAAGGCCGAAACTCACTTCAGCTTATGATGTGTGTTACTTAAGCTTAGAAATAAAGAGCGTTAACACATGTATATTATTGAAAGATAAAGATTTAGTTCATCGCCATGCACTAGATCATTAACATATATAGCTTGCTATGAAAGAAATCAAATCACAAGGGCAAGAGCAACTTGCCAAGAAAAAATCAAGATTGTCACACTTATCTTATGTTTGTTGAAAGCATGAAGATTGAAGCATTAAGTGTGAAAAGGAAAATTTAAGCATGTGCCTACACTATCAAGTTATCCAATAAGCATTACTTCAAGTGTGTTGGCAAATGGCCTTAAGATGTTATAGCATGAAAAGGGAAAACCATTCACTAAACTATTAAAGCATATGGCATTTAATGTGTTTGATTTAAGCATGTAAAAAGAGATAAATCTTGATATGGCTTAAACATGCAAGTAAATCTAACTAAGTTGATTATGCCCAATAGGTTTAAACTAAGGATTAGTATGTGTGAGATCTAGATCTAGAACATTTTAATCCAATGAAGCATTAAAGATCAACAACACATATTAAAACCCTAGCCTTACTATTTGGGGTATTCCTCTCCCAAAAGGTAGGCAATTATTAAGCTTATTAAACTTAGAAGCAACTTGGAAAGAGAGAGAAAGACAAGCAAGAAAGGACAAGCTAAAGAAACAATCAAGCAACTCAACAAGACAAACCACTAACCCCCACGTCCTAGGTTTGGAAGATGCCCAACATCAACCAAACCCCACGTCCTAGCTTAAAAAGTGCTCAAAAAAAAAAAACAAGAAAGATTTATACTTAACCTAAGCTACCCAAGGCTCACACGTGGGAGGAGGCCGTACCACTACTTCTCCCAAGCCAATGAGCCACTAAATCAGCAAGAAAACAAGTAGATCTATGCACAAGAAGCCCTAAAACTTGAAGAGGAAGGTTGTGAAATAGCTACCAACTTGTAGGAGGGCCTTGGAGTGTTGTGTGGACGTTTTTGGGTAGCATAACCCCCTCAACCAGATCTGAAACCTGCAAAAACCAGCAAGCTATGCTTGTTGAAAAAGTTACACACAACAATACAAACGAAGAAATTTTTTTGCTTTTTAGGGTAATTTTTTTTTTATAAAAAATTGATGAAAAATTTATATTTAGATGACCAATTAACTATGTTAAGCTAGCTGAAATATATATGGAATGAGAGCAAATAGAGAATGAGTAAATGAGAGAGAAAAGAGGAGTTTATGTGTGCCTCAAAGGAGGACTCTTCCTTGAGGCATTCCCAATGAAACCCTTGAAGCCAAACCTGCAAGATCTAACACAATGACATGCCTACAATAGATAATATGGATGACTAAGCTAATAAGATGAAATACTTGCACCCTATCTAGCTAATCAACATATATAGATCTACAAGAGTACTCTTTGTAAGATCTACTCCAATAAAATACTTTACCTAAGATCCACCTATGCAATCATCATATCAAACCAAAACAAGATTACCTCATGTGTTGCAAGAACAAAAGCACTTGTTTCTCTTCCAAAAATCCTCCAAAGTTTCTCCTTTATTATTACTCAAGAAAGTAGATCTTGGAGAAATACTTGTTCCAAAACTCTAAGAGCCAAAGAATGGAAAATGGAACAAGACGAGAGAGAGAGAGAGTGGAAAATCAAGTAGCATAACAATAGCTCAAGATATGGTGAGTTGGGAGTGAGGAAAGAGATCTATTTATACTTGGAGAGGAAAACCTACCTCTCTTGGATCAATGCCAAGTGTCCACCACCAAGCACAAGAGGAGATCCCAAGGGTAGGGTGCACCATCTAGGGTTTGAGAAGTAGATCTAGGGTGTAGATGAGTGAGGGAGTGTTGGGATCAAGCAAGAAGGTAGTGGGAGGCTAGGGGATGCGTGCCAAGTGAGTGGAGAGAGTTAAATAATTTTTTAAAAATAATTTTGGAATTTTCCAAGTGGTGGGGGGTGTAACTCCTCAAGGAGGGCACACCACTTGGGGGAAAGGCAAGAAAGGGAGGCAATAAATGCTAGGAAGGGGAGTGGAGGTGAGTTAAGGGGAGACGTGGGGGGTAAGGGAGAGTACACAATAAGTGAGAGGGGCCCTCACCACTTAAAAAACTAAGATGCCACGTCTTACCTAGCAAGGGGGGCGTCACTTTTTGAGTGGGGTGAATGTGTGAGAGGTGTGAAAAGGTTAGAAGGGTTGGGATGGGTCGGTTTAGGCTAGGAGTTATCTCTCTTATCTTTTTCCACCTTCAATCATCCTTTTAACTCATTATTACAATATTACATTTTTACCATGTTTGGACTTTAGCAATTAAAATTGTTGTTTTTGACTGACTGACACTCCTGGTGGACAAACCCATAGCAAAAGTTGTCCGACCGAGCTGAAACTTGGTCCATGGATGTAGGGGGTCTCATTCCATTTCTTTTGAGCACAAATACCCCTATCAAAAATCCAAGGACCTAGTTTTTACAATTTTTGCTCAAAAATAATCAATTAATTAAATAATTAAACCTCCAAACTTAGGGAAATTTAATTAAAAATTAATTAATTAAAAAAAAAACTAATTTAGACTCGATGGAATTCCTCGAGACTCTCTAAGATGTCTTGCATGGTCATTTACAATGATTCCTAATAATAGTTACTAGAAGATAAGCCCACTGGAACGCCTTTCACCACTTTGGAGGAATTATTGCAAGTGTGAGGGAAAAACTCAAGGGAAATCAATAAGGCTGAAAAGCCCAATTGATAACCTGAGGATAAAAAACTCTCGGTGAAAGGAACTCTCCCAGTGAACCGATCTCGAGGTAACTAACCTAGACATGATCCATGCAAACCTATTACATTATTGACCCATGCAGGGGTGCAGAAATTCCAGTTACAAAAAGAAGTGCTAGGGGCCAAAATTGCCCTGTAGAACCAAAAGTCTTCGACAAATGAGCATCTGATGATGCATCTCTTCATGGCACATGGAGTTGTTCCCCTATGTTGGAGAGGCGGTCAACAGGGCACAGGTTGGCTGGTTTATCTTTTGTATTGGTGGTACGCTGGTGGAGGAAAATTACTCTAGCGCTTTGGCTAGGTTTTGATACAACTGCATTGCTGGGATATCTCTTGTGGAGATGAGTATTTTTTTTTGTTGGTTTTCTCTAGTGGATAGAGTTGGTTCTTGGTTATATTGTATTGGGAAGGATATTCTCTCTAAGAAAAGTTTGTTGGGTTTTTCTCCCTTGTGAAGAAGGGTTTCCTAGGTTAAATCTTTGTGTCATCTTGTGTTTGTTTACCTGCTTCTTTGCGTTTTAGTATATGGTTATTGAATGTTGAAAGGAGATCAAAATGCTATGGTAAATCTAATGTTAACAAAACTAAAGAAAATTCAACATGGCATCGGAGTTGGTTTCCTTCAGAATAGTCTAATTGCTGGAAGGAAGATCGTGAGATTTGCTGCTGCAGTTTGCCGCTGCTCAGACTTAAACCTTGTCAAGCTCGTTGAGCAACCTATTGGAGGATGTTGAGATTGATTTTTCTCTAGATCAACTCGCCCTAGCCTAGCGCACCTCCTGGTGGTCTCAGATTACAACTTGGTGAAAGTTGAAATTTCTCGTTGTAGTGGCAGATGCAGTTGCAGTGTCAGTTGCTTTGTGCTAGTTGTAGTTGCAGTTGCAGTTGTAGTGCTAGTTATTTCATGCCAGTTGCTTCGTGCCAATTCCAATTGCGCAAGCCTTGAGATTAGAAGACAAGTTGGATGGTGCTACAATTTCAAAGGTATGCACTTGTATATGTTTAAAATTGTATCATTATCATGAGGGTTTTTATAGAAGGGATCTTTTGTCCAAGCGACAATATGTAGATCCAAAGGATCTCATATTTGGTACATTCAGAGAAACAATGCACCATCCCTGGAAGTGAAGACTCCAAGTTTGATTGTTTTGATATGCCTCTAGCTGTTATAGCATTATTGCGATCTTATGTTGCATTTTGATCTATTGAAGTTATGATCATTATGAGATGCACTTGTTTGCAAGCTAAATTGATCTCCTCTAGTAGATATTCTTGGTTGTTGACTTTGTTTCGGGCAGGTTATCTTGTTAAATCCCATAGAGGTTTCCATGGAGATGTTGTTGTTCTTATTTCTTATCTCGGGTAGGTTACCATGGAGGTAGGTCACCAGTGATAGCTCTGAGAAGGAGCTATAGTCATGGTTGCAGAAGACAACATATTAGATAGTCTCTAGTTTGAGACATAATGCAGTCTGACCAGACAAGGAGTTTGTACAGATTGACAGTTTGATCAATTTAGGCCCTGATGCATGATTCTATTAGTTTGAGTGAGTTATGGCATAGGAGATTTGCTCATTTGCATTATAGAGCTCTTCCCACTACGGGGAAGATGGTGAGAGCTCTTCCAACGCTCCGTGTAGAGCATGATGGCATTTACAGAGGTTATGCTCTTGGTAAGAATGCCAAGGGATCTTTTCCGGGCAGTAACAACAGATCCAAGGGGATCTTGGACTTGGTGTATTCAAATTTGTGTTGGCCTATGATAGTTGCTTCCTTGAGTGGATACTTATACTATATGATCTCCAGACTTGGATTTTGAGGAACATGACTCCCGAGGAGGCTTTCACTAGAGTGAAGCCTGAGGTTGGACACTTCATGATATTTGGGTGTCCTATATTCATTCACATACCCAAGGAGAAAAGGATGAAGTTAGACCCTTCAGGAAGGAAGGGTACATTTGTTGGGTACAATGAATCGTCGAAGGCATATCAGATCTACATCCCAGGTCAGAGACAAATTGAGGTGAGCAGGGATGTTTCCTTTGAGGAGGAGGTAGCCTTCAGGAGGTCTAGAGGATCTCACATGGAGATTGATGGTGAGAAGCAGGAGGAGATGGTGTCTTCTCCCCCTCACCCTTCAGCAGTTCAGAGGGAGCCAATTGAGTCTGTTGAGACAGTTAAGCTTGCTGATGTTCGTAGAGATATTGCAGTAGGCCGAAAAGGCCTGCATGGGCTCGTCAGACTTTGCAGGAGACAGAGGGACATGCAGCTCCTCGTGGTACTTTTAGAGAAAGCAAGAGACCTCATAGGTTCTCGAGCTATGTTGCAGCGATGAGCCACATCATTGATTCTGAGTCTTCCTGTTATGAGGAGGCATCTAGAGATTCCATGATGGAGGAGCATCAATCCATCATGAAGAATGATGTGTGGGATATTGTTTCGAGACCTAAGGGGAAGTCTGTGGTGACTTCCAAGTTGATCTATAAGATCAAACATGCAGTTGACGGGAGCATCGAGAAGCACAAAGTGAGGTTTGTGGCTAGAGGATTCTCTCAGGTAGAGGGAATAGACTATGAGGAGAGTGAAGACAACCTTCCTCAATGGAGGGAGTGAGGAAGAGCTGTACATCGAGAAGCTAGATGGTTTCATGATTCATGGGAAGGAGTCCCATGTGTGCAGGCTGAAGAAGGCTTTGTATGGACTCAAGCAGGCACCTTGAGCTTGGTATGCGAGGATTGATGGATACCTAATGAGTTTGGGTATCAACAAGAGTGTTGCTGAGGCCAACCTGTACTATAAGATTGTTGATGGTGAGTCCCTAATTTTGATCCTGTACGTTGATGATTTATTTCTCACTGGAGTATAGCGTCTCATTGCTTGGTGCAAGCATGAGTTGGTCTCTTGAAATGAAGGATCTTGGCATGATGCACTATTTCTTTAGACTAGAGGTGTGGCAGAGAACTGATGAGATCTTCCTGAGTCAGGGGAAGTATACAGTTGAGATTTTGAGGAGATTTTGGGATGTTGGACTTTAAGTCCATGGCTACACCAATTGTGTCGAATCTGAAGAAGTTGAGTGAGTCTTCTTTCGATTAAGAATTGATTGATCCAACTATGTACAAGCAACTGATTGGATCATTGATGTATCTGGTTAACACCAGACCAGATATTTGCTATGCAGTGAGTGCGCTTAGCCAATTCATGAGTCAGCTAAGATAGTTGCATTGGGTAGTTGCGAAACATGTGTTGAGATACTTGTGAGGCATAGTTGGATATGGCTTGAGATATGCTTCTAGTGTTGACATGGGATTGCAGGGATATGCTGATTTTGATTGGGCAGGGAGCACAGTCGATAGGAAGGCACCTCCGGGTGTTGCTTCAGTTTGGGGTCTACCATGGTTTCCTGGTGTAGCAGGAAACAAACTTCTGTGGCCTTGAGTGCTGCAGAAGTTGAGTATGTTGCAGTATGTATGGAAGTACGCAAAGCACTGTGGCTTTGGAAGCTCCTTGCAGGATTGTTTGGGCAGATGTTGGATCCCACTGTGATTCATTGTGATAACCAGAGTTGTGTGAAGCTCTCAGAGAATCTAGTATCTCATGACAGATTGAAACACGTTGAGATCAAGTTTCATTACATTCGAGATATGGTGCAGAGGAAAGTAGTACTGGTGCAGTACCTTTCTACAGATGAGCAGATTGTAGATGTTCTCACCAAGCCCCTTGCCAAGTCAAAGTTCGAGTACTTTCGTGATGAACTTGGAGTGGTAGAGAATACCCCTCTTGTTAAGAGAGAGTGTTGATGGTTGCAATTTCGTGAGACATTCTCTAGGTCGTACTCAATGGACTGAGTCAGGTTGACTTATGACAATATACTGGGTTGGTGCCCAACGACCCTTGAGGTGTAGCTCAAGCGATTGGAATATTTCTTTAGGTTGTAGTCCTCGATGGACTGAGTTGGGTTGACCTGTGATGATACTCCTTGATGGATTGAGTTGAGTATGACACTTATCGATGGACTGATAAATTGTACTGGGTTGGTGCCCAACGACCCTTGGGTTGTTGCTTATGTGGTTGGGATATTTTCCAGGTCGTACTCGATGGACTGAGTTGAGTTGACCTATGATGACATACTGGGTTGGTGTCCAACAACCCTTGGGGTGTAGCCCATGTGGTTGGGATATTTTACAGGTCCTACTCCTCAATGGACTGAGCTGGGTTGACCTGTGATGACACACACACTATGTGGGTGTAGCCCTAGTGTACTCTAGTGGGTTGTGGCCCCTAGATGAGATTGATAGGTCCACATTGGTTGTAGCCATGTGTGACGTAATGATGCTATCTGTAGCATGGTCTGAGGACCATGGCATAGCCTGCAAGGCTATGAGGACTAGAGGAGAACATCATGGAGAATACCTCCCTAGCTAAGAGGGAGTGTTGATGTTTTTTGGTAGCAGCGAGAGGTATTCACCTTCGGGAGAACTTTTCTTAGAGATGAAGATGCTAAGAAGTCAGAGAATAACCATTGAACAGATCAAAGAAGCCTCAAAAGAAATTAGAAGATCCCAGAAGAGAAGTTGGCCCTGTTATCCCTTTCCCTAGGGATAACTAAGGAGATTATGTCTCGAGGCCTACAGGTCCTAGACATGGAGTGCCGAGAACCGGATGACTTGAGCATGGCTCTGGAGGGCCCCTCTTTTCTTCAGTGCAACCCATTTATCATCAACAACAATAACCATCCCACCAACTTGGTCTTGAAGTAGCAGTAAGTCTTGCTCCACGAGGTAATGAGTCCAGGTATCATGGTATGTGTCACTCTGATTATTGAAGCACTTGAATATGTTATATTAAATTCTCCTTCATTTCATAACGTTTGCTTGGAAATTATGCTCTTTAACTTGTTCATACCTGGAAGGGTGACATGGTGCCCTAGTAAGTTGATCTCCCTTTAGGATGAGTTGCCACTGGGTGGGTCTGTGAAAGGTCATCGTCCGTTCCCTCCATACTTACCACTTTCCATCTTTATTCCTCTCATCTTCCCTCACCTTTGTTCGGGCATTGGGTTTGCCACGCTAGGAAGGGTTGTACCTTGCCTTGTGGGAAGAAGGGGCTAAAGGCCCAGGGGGTAAAAGTAGCTGGCAAGAATTAAAAGCCAAAGAAGAAACCTTTGAAATGCTTTGCCCAAGGATTCCCGAGAAAGCAGTAAAAGGCTTCTTAGTAAGAAAAGGGAACCTATAATATAATAACACAAGGTATTAGTTGGTGGATGGGAGGTCTCATCATGAGCCGACCTATTATGACCATGGGTATCTAGCGGTATGACACTACCATCTATCTAGTCACCAAACCAGGATAGTGGCTCTTGGTGGCATAGCCAAGAGAAAGGGGGTCTCATCACGAGAAAACCTTCTCATCTTCGTGAAATGCTTGTGGGTAACGCTGCCACCTCTGGTCACCAAGCCAAGACAATGTCCCTCAACTTTTCTCTTGAAGCACAAAAGAAAAAGATCAAAAGCAATGAAGCTAAGGATAAAAGGAAAATGGGCTAGGAAACAATGGCATCCATGATAAGGTGCAGCTCGCCCCCTTCAAAGGCACCCACAGGTAAGACTTACATTTCCCTGTTATCATTGCACCCCATGCCCAAACACTTACCCCACACCACTTCATACACTTGCATGACCTAGATTGGTTCTCGCCTGGGAAACACCCCGAACTTAAGGAGGATTGGCCCAATAGGACACCCTGAGACCCTCTCCAAACCTGACTTGTTAAATTGCATAACATCTTTGAGCATTTGTCTGGGTAAAGGGGGGTTTGATGCACATGTTTGGGTAATTTGATTATTGGATGTGATTTACATGTTATGATCCCTGTGACTTATGAACCCTTGGAGGGCATACTTGTTGTTGCTGCAGGACTTTGCTCGATGGACAAAATACACATGGGGGAATGATTAACTTGGACCTCCATGGGGCTGAAAGCCCATTGATGGATGTTGTGACTTGTTAAGGCTAAATTTGACACCCTAGGCTTTAGGTTGGTTGTAGATTGAGGGAATCAAACTAGGCTTAATTTAGGGGTGGATCCTACAGTCACAATTGATGTCACCGCTCTCGTTTTGGGCTGGTGCGTGCCAACCATAGGGAGGTTACCCTAGGGTGTGTTACTTGATGGATGAGATTTGACCTGCAAAACACAAATCAAACAAGCACAAGACGGTTTTGGGATGAGGGTTAGATAACCTCACCCAAAACTTGCATAAAAATTGATTTTAGATGAATTTTAGTGGAAAACCGTAAGCAGAGCGAACCATTAGAATTCAAAACAACAGAAAATCAAGAAGGAAGAGCTCTTCAAAGGTGCCAAATCGACCCCCAGTGAAGGATGAGCTTCAAACACCTGGCATTAGTTAGAAATCCAATGCAACAACAAGAATCTAGGCCAAAATCAACACATAAGACTCTTTATTCATGTCAAATAAGAGGAATGGCTCCATCACATAGAAAAGCCAAGAACTGTTAGAATGATCTCCAAGAAACTGAGAATCCGAAGCTAGAATGAGAGATAGAATAGAATGAGAGAGTAGTAATGCTCCTGCAATAGAGTGATTAACCTGTCAACTGTGGAAGAATGCTACATATATAGTTAAATGCATGAAGAATTCACCTTGATTTTTCCAAATTGGGCAAAAACTAGCCAATATTCCTTGCCCAAGTGTCAATCTGTCCACTTGCCATGTGTCACTGCATGAATGCTTGCTAAAACTGGCTAAGCGAACCTTTCCCAAGCCATCTAGTCAAATTTGGGGGTTATTTGGAGAAGTATGGAGATCGAATGGGTCAAAACTGGTTAGGTATGAGGAAGTTATGGCCAAAAAGGTAGGAAGGGCGAACCTCATGGAGAGAAATAGGTCGCCTAGGTTAAGGGAATGAGGGAAAGTTAGGTCGCATAAGTGAAAGAGCGGAAGGAAAAGGGAAAAAGGAAAAAGTGGAAAGCTAAAAGCAAAAGCTAAAGTAGGAAAAGGGGAAAGCTGGGAAAGGGAAAAAGATAAAAGCTAAAAGTGGAAAACTAAAAGCTAAAAGCAGAAAGCATACAACTCGCCTAGTTTGACTTTTGACTTGCTTTAAGAACGCTTTATGACTTTGGGAAACTTCTTTGCTTTTTCCAGTTTTTATTTAGCAAGTGTTGGGCGACTTAGTGGGCCCAATTTTAGGAGGAAAAGGGCCCAGATTTAAGCATGTGGGCCCCACATGGATCGCCACCTCACCCTTCCACATCATCACCTGTGCCACCTCATCACCAAAAAGCAAAGTTGTACAAATACCATCAAGTTTATACTAATTGGAAGAAAAATTGGACAAGGAGTAAGAATATGCTGTCAAATAATTGATGTGAGGGGTCAATAAGATCCTCACAGGCAAGAAGTGTTCCATAATGCTGCAAATCTCTCATACTCGAACCTGAAACTGAAACCTCATCCTGTAATAACTCGGAAATCACTGAAACAAGCTCTGAACTCAACTCATGTAAGAAATCATCCTCTAACTGAACAGAACAAGAATCAATGTACCTTGAAAACCTTTGAATGATGGTCCTGTGCTATCAGGAATAACCTCTGAATGCCAGCCTAAAAGGATAGATTGGCCCTTTGACCATCCAAATCTCAAGGGTGAGATTTTGGGGTCAACAAATGGCGAATCGAAGGGTGGGATCCCGTACGGGTCTCGAGAACCTAGAACTCATGTCTGCAACTAAAACCATCCGATGCCAATGATGCCGAAAAATTGATGCCAATGATGCCAAACTGATAATCATAAAACTTGTTGATTGATACCAATAACTGGTCCATTGGGCCATGGAGTCAAGCCCGACGAACAATGAAACTCAAACCAGAATACCTCTGAAAATCACATGAAATAGAAAATCTGATCTGAAAGCTGCTACACTCGGAAACTGCTGCCACTCGCCAAACAGTGCACTGCTCTATATGGTAGATGTGCTGATGTTGACACAAAAGAGGCAGTCACTTAGTCAGAGGCCCATAAGGTAAGCCCCTGCTAAGTGCAAAGGTCACCCACCAATGATGACAATGGGGCCCGTTGCCGCCTTATACACACTTGGGCTATCGTGGAAGAAATCTTCAATCCACTTAGTGTGTCCTTGGGGGCAAGTCTCGAGTCAAGATGTTGTCACTTGATCCTCAACTCCTTCGTCTAGGCCAAGTCCTAGCGAAGCCAAGGGGGGTAGTTCTTATGAAAAAGAATCTAAGGCTTTTAATTTATGAAGATTGAAAGTAAAATTTGATCTAGGAGTTTATTATGGAAATACCAAGATTGGTATTAGCAACTTATATGACTCATTTATAAAAATGATACAACCTGTAAGCCACATAAAACCATCACTCATACATTCATCATATACTTGAATAGGAAATGACTTGAACCATAAGAGCTTGTGAAGTAAAGATAGTTCTGACTGAATATATAATAAAGAAGACCGGTGCCAGAAAGGTAAAATGTGATGTTTTGAAAAGGGTCGCGTTTATTTTGTCTTGAGTATTTTATTATGGGATTTGGGATTTTAAGCAAGTCTTGAAACCGTGAAGTGAGGATTAAAGTCGAGGTCCCCACTCTTTGTGTGCAAAGTGTATTTGACCTACTATACTTGCTATTTAACAATCTTATAGACATGCCGATTGGGTGTGCCGTAGGTCCAAAAAGAAGAGAGAATAGATCTCATTAATGAGTATCCCCCCTGACTTAACACACTCCACCCAAATGCAGAGGTTTTAGATGAATAGCACAGTAAAGTAGATTTCCCTAATTAAACTAGCATGCGTTACTCAAGTCCGTTTCTGGGTCTCTGAATGCCACCCGAAAGTAGCAACGGGATTGCATACGCAGTTGAGTAACTAGGATTTATTCCAAATGACTGCAAAAAATGAACTAATCTAGCAATTAGTATTCTATGAAAATTGAAACTATTCTAAGACTTGCGGTTGATTTTAGAATTTGCAATTTAGTGATGTGAATTCCTTTTATCTTTTTTATGCAATCGAAACTAAAATACTAAACAAACAACACGAGAAACAACCCCAAAGAAAAAAAGGGAACCAACACATGTTTCCCCCCTGGGGCTAGGGAAACGAAGAAAACACGAGCTTTGTGGCTCGCAAACTTATTTAACTTCTACATTACTTTCTTTTTTGGGATTTGGATCCTTATAGAAACGGATCAATACTCTAACTAACTATTACAAAGAGACTCTTGAGTCTAGGTATTCAAAGGGTCCAATTCGGGTGAAAGATCTTTGGTTTGGTCTCCCAAAAAGGTCAAATTCCCTCTTGTACTATGACAGACCTGCTAAAAACCAGCAAAAAGAATTTATTAGTATTGGCAGAAAATGATATAATAAGTACAAAAAAGATGAAGCGAAAATTGTCAAAAATTTTCAATAATTTTTTATGCAAATAAAGGAAAATTTTTGGGGTTTTTTAGAGATGTTAGAGGACTCCTGGTTGCTTGAATGTCCCAAGCTCATCCAAGTTGAACAGAGCTTCTCTTTGGCTGTCCAATAACCTGCAAAATCAGCAAAGAGAAAACTCCAAAAGATGCCCAAAAATGATTTGGGACAGCTTACGGGATTGATCAAATTTACTTGAAAATAAAACAAGAAACTAACAACTAACACTAAGAAACTTTATTGCAGATTTTTTGTTTGCTGTTAGGACAAGAAGTAATTAAGCACTCGAAATGCTAGATATAACAGTATAAAGCGAAAGGAAAAGACCCAATTTTACCCTTTAAAAAATATCAGAAATTTGGTAAATGAAAGGGGATATTTTCATTATATTAGATCTAGTCTATTAGATAAACCTTTAAATAAAAATCAGATCTAGAAATCCTATGCATGCATAAGAAATTTAAATATTTAATCTCAGAAATTAGATTCAAATGCTTGCATGTAGATGATAAGTAACCAAGGAATTGAAAACTAGAAGGGTGAGAAAGAGAGAGAGAAAGCCTTTCTTCAAGAATTGAATCTTGGGCTATGGGGTCTTCCGGTGAAAGGATGAGGGACTCGTTCTCAAAAGATCTTGAAGAATGTGGAAGATCGAATTCAGATCAGCCACCACTTCAAGTATGAGGACCTGCAATCTTGATAAACCTACATACAACTTGTTAAATAATCGGTGTCTCTACACATGGAATTTAAATAGCATGCAATTAAACAAAATTAACATGCAAATTTTCAACCGTATATGTAAAATAACAAAAGATCTTAATATCCAAGCTAGTTAAGAAGATCTTTCCTATTGGGTGATAACACCCCTATCAAGGCCAATCCTACAAATTGAAATGCATGTAAACACGATATAGTTACCTCATAAATTTAGACAATGAACATCAACATCCACAGAATGCTACCATCCACCATGTGACCTCCAAAGTCTTCTTTATTCAAATATGAAAAAATACAAATATACAATACAAGAGCATAAGCTCTTCCCCCTAAGCTTTGACTAACTTTCAAGAGGGGGTTCGACCTTCCTTTATACACATTTGGGTGAGAACTCCAAAGTAAGTGCGCATGGTAGAGGAGGAGTGGTGCATGAGCTAAGAGGAGTGACGCACTAATGAGGAGGGAGATGTGTGGAGTGATAGGTAGGTGGAGTGGAGTAAAGTAGGGGTATGTGGGAGTGGAGTGAGGGTAAGGGCGAGTAAAGTGAGGGTGGTAGGTGAGTGAGGTGGAGTTGTGGGCTTTGGTATTAGCGCCCTCAAGGAGAATGCGCCAACTATGCAAGGGGATGCGTGTGAGTGCCTTGTGATCTCCTCTTGTCTGCCATGTCAACAAGACCATGCGCCCTCACTAGGAGAAGCCTCTGCCAACTGTACTTAGGACTCCAGACAAGGCAAAATATGTTTCTGACATGTTTGTTAACTTTTAGGAAAATTAATTAAAATCCCTTTTTGGCCTTTTTGAGAGCAAATTACATTTTTGAGTGATTAAAATCACTTTTTTGCCTCAACAAAGGGGGTATAAGGGTTTAGGGGGTGCTCTGGCTTAGAAAACAAGCACAAATATGGCATCTAACATTGTCTGGTGCCATTTTTTACAACTTTATTGACTTTTACATTAAAAACGTTTGTTTTACGGGAAATTTTTTATTTGACCAAAACATTATAAAAAACCTATGGGAGGCTTAGCGCAATTTCCATATGACTCAATAGACATGACTTAGCATGAACTCATTTACATTTAGACACTAGACATTGGTTATACCATGCCAAGGTCTAACCACCAGCACACAACATTTGAGTCAATTTTGAGTGAAAAAGCTTAGAAATTATTCATCACTTGATAGGCAAGAAATAATTAACAAGTGAAAAAACCCACTCTAGAGTACATGCTCGTGCCCAGGTCTTAAGTGGCCAATAGTCTTTTACAACTTTCATGCTTAAGTCATTTATTACAATGCCCCGGAGGGATGGAAATGCGGAAAAAGGTGGTCTGATAGACTTGTTGAATTTGCGAACATTGACTTCTGAGCATCTGATTGCTTAGTCTTTGGTGGCTCATCTACAAATCCAGCTAGTGCAACTTGGTGGATAACAGGGCCTAAGGCACGAACACACTTTGTCATAATGAAAAATGATCTAGAGTCTAATCATGACAAGAGTCACCTGATCAAGGCCCAATGATTCTCAACCATGTTAGGTGCGAAACGACTGCCAATGAGGCTTGCAGCCATTAAGGTGTTCAACACTCCTGGGTTGCCTGTAGATAAGGTGGCGATGTCGATACTAGGCAACCTACTGAAAAAGGAGCAATGATGACTCTCCTCCCCCAGTGCGAAGTGAACAAAGTGAATCAAAATGTGTGGTGGATCAAACAACTCAAACTCGGTACCATATCCCTATGCTAGATGAGGGGACTCTGTAAGATAGCAAAATTCAGTAAAGTAATGATGAAAAGACAGACACAATCACCTATGTCTTTCATCCTTCCCCCCTTAAACTCTATGCTCAGGTGATGAAAAAGGATCCCTCATCTAGACTGGCAATCTAGGCTGACACAAACATTTGGCATGAGGCCACTGACAAGTAGAAAAAGGCATCCGAAAAGCACAAAATCTCTGGAAAAGCAGAAGGTCCTAGGGGGTAAAATAAACAACAACAGATGTCAAATTGCATTTTTGGGGGTGTATTATAACACACATACACATCCCTGTATCGCATTTCCGG
>JZKD02S1879638.1:528069-555016 GCA_000966675.3 Picea glauca
TGCATGTTCCAAAACTCTCCGTGAATCTACTCTTTGTTTATCATATTGTGCATTTTGGTACAGGAAAAAGAGTGGAATTCACACATGATTATGTGACCCTATATGGCAGGCGTGATAACTCCAAGATTATTGTTGGTGAGGTAAATCACCAGTCTCGTTTGTATACATTTAGTAAGTTTATTTCTAAATATGATCCTTCTTTAGTACTAACTCATGTTAATGATGATAGTAAACTCTGACACGAGAAATTTGGTCATCTAAACTTCAAATACATGCAGCAACTCAACAAACAAGGTATGGTCACTGGCTTACCCAACATACATTTTCCCAAAAGAGTTTGTCAAGGATGCATTATTGGAAAACATCCTCAAGAGAAGTTTGAGAAGGGGAAGGCTTGGAGGACCTCCTCTCCTTTGGAACTCATCCACAGTGATCTCGTGGAACCCTTTCCTCACTCGTCCATCGGCAATGTGAGGTAAGTGCTTACATTTATTGACGATTTCTTATGATACACTTGGGTGTATTTTCTCAGGCAGAAGTCTGAAGTTTTTTAGCATCTCAAAGAATTCAAAGAACATGCAAAGACTCGTTCCAAGAGAAAGATCAAAATCCTCCGCACGGACAATGGGGGGGAATATGTGAACCAAGAAGTCCATCATCTTTGTTCAGAGGCATGTATACAGTTGTAGCACATAGTACCTTACAGTCCATCATATTTGTTCAGAGGCAGGTATACAATTGTAGCACATAGTACCTTACAGTCTGTAGTAGAATGGAGTAGTCGATAGGAAGAACAGATCCCTCAAGGAGATGGCCACTTTCATGTTGCATGCAAGGGCTCTTCCCTCCAAGCTTTGTGCTGAGGAACTTAACTGTGCTAACTAAATTTAGAACATATCTCCTCATAGATCTATCAAGGAAAAGACTCCCTTTGAGGCATGGAGCGACAACAAACAGGAAGCCACCCACTTTCGAGTATTTGAATCATGCGCATGGGCCTGCGTACCCTCTGAAAAGAGGAAATCATTAGATCCTCAAAGCACTGCATGCATCTTCACAGAATATCCCGATGGTGTGAAAGGTTACAGGTTGATTGATCCCTCAACGAACAAGATCATTATTGAGGGAAGTATCTAGTTTGAGAAAATTCCCTCGCATGCACCATTGGAGCCACATGCAGAGAACTCTATACCTCTGCTTGCACCAGACATTAGTGATGATAAGTCCACTCATTCAAATCATGGTTCAAATCTAAGTTTCAAATCTGATTTGGAAGATGATGAGCCAGAGCAGATGCCCAAGTGAGCACAAACCACCCTACAAGCAGTAGGTGACCTTGTGGGGGATCTAATGGATCAAATGAGGTCCCAACTTGAGGATCCTCCTCATGCACTCTTAGCTACCAAACCAATGATGTCCATGCATTGCTACATGGTTTTGGCTTCAGACCCGCAGACCTATGCATAGGTTGTAGGGAATCCCTTCTGAGAAGTCGATATGCAGGAGGAGTATAACTCTCTTCTCGAGAACTGGACTTGGGATCTGGTTCCACTTCCTTCATAAAGGAAGCTTTTCAGATGCAGGTGGGTCTATAGGACCACGAAGAAAGCATGCATACATGTGAGCAGGTACAAGGAAAGATTGGTTGCCAAATCTTTTCAGCAGATCCACAGGATAGACTATTATGAGACCTTTGCTCCAGTAGAAAAGATTAACTACATCTGGTTGGCCCTTGTCATTGCAACAGCCGGGGGGTGGGAAGTTCACCAGATGGACATGAATTTCTTTCTTCATAGAGATCTCTCAAAGGAGATTAACATGTAGCAGCCTCAGGGATTCATACAAAACTCATCCTTAATATGTCGACTGAAAAAGTCACACTATGGCCTCAAGTAGGCGCCTAGAGCATGGTATGCAAAGATGGATGTTTATTTTCTTTCTCAAAATTTTGTTAGATGTAAATAAGATTCAAATGTCTGCATGTTGAGAACCTTGAACTCCTTGTTGATTTTAGTTCTAAAAGTTGATGACCTCCTGATCACATGCTAAGAACCTCAAACTCCTTGTTAATCTTGTTGCGGTCAAAGACATTTTGTATAATAGGTTTTCTATGACGAACATGGGTCCACTACACTTTTTCCTTGGTCTCAAGATCAGTCAGGATGATTCATGCATCAACCTATCTCAAACAAAGTATGTCAGGGATCTCTTGGTTAGATTACACATGATCGACTGCAAGTCGACAGCCACACCCTTTTTGCCTGGGGTACATCTTGAGGATGGCGAGGATAAACCATTGGTGGACAACACCTTGTATCGATAGCTTATGGAGAGCCTTATGTATCTCACCCACACTTGATCGGATCTCTCATATGCAGTAGGGGCATTTTCCAGGTACATGTAGGAGTCGCATAAGCTACATTAGAAGGTTTCCAAATGTATCCTCAAATATGTTCAGTGCACCACTAGTTATGGGATCCACTATGCAGTAGGTTGTGCATTGGATCTCATGGGCTTCACAGATTCTAATTGGGTCAACGATAGCACATATCGCAAGTCCACTTCCAAGTACGTGCTTAGTTTGGGTTCTAGTCCCCTCTGTTGATCGAGAAAAAAGCAGTCAACAATTGTTTTATCGTCAGCAGAGGTCGAGTACAGAGAAGTGGTCAACATCATTATGCAGGCACTTTGGCTTTAGAACTTCCTCATTGAGCTCGACATTTGGTGTGATAATCAAAGTATTCTCAAGTTTTGCAAAGACCCGGTGCAACAACAGTGAACCAAACACATCGAGATCCATATGCATTACATCAAAGAGCTAGTACATGAAAGGATCATTGATTTGCAGTATTGTTTATCCACCGAATAGATTGCAGACATCTTCACCAAGACATTTACTGCACAGAAGTTCCACTTCATGCACAGTCGTTTTGAAGTGAAGGACACAGTTTCTTAGCAATTGTCTTTCTTCCTTCTTTTTTGATGCATTGTACTTTGAGAAGGGGGTTTTCCCATGAGGTTTTCCCTCTTTCCTCTATTTTCAGTGTTAATTATTAGATGCATTGTAAAATGGGTACCTAACATGGCCTTGGTTGTCGAGACCCATTCATTATTTACACCTTAGTAGTGTTCGGGGAGGTGTTGGAGATATTACACACTCACCTAGATAATTACTTTCCTTAGGTTGATAGTCTAATGTTGAGGGCACTTTCATAGATGAGAATATTCCCCTACAAATTAAGGCGCTTCCTACAAAATATGGCACCTTCCCTCTTCAATTTAGAGTCAGTTACACCTCCTAGTGGAGGACACTTATGCATGGTAACCTAGGTTTTAACACCTACAATTGCATGTTCACCTTGATTTACTCACCAGGAGGGCGCATATCACATACATGCAGCAATGAGGACGCATATCATGTGCATGCATTAGTTTCTCTCACCTCCATTGTTGGTGCTTTTTGTAGCATCAAAAGACATTCCCACAAGAGGCCATGGTTTCAGGCATGTGGAAGTCTTCGTTGGCACCAGATTACACCTTTGTTTCAGTGAAAACACCCTTGGGATGAGGCTAGGGCCTCATGGGCTTGTGTTGGGGTTTCACACCCACAAAGAGGAATAAAATATTCTAATTAATTATTGAATTTAGAAGGGGTGCCTAAACTCACTAATTGGACTTATATATAAGGAGAGGAGAGATTGTGACAAATCTCATTGTGTCATTATGGAGTTAGCATAAGTGAGAGTGCACTTGTGCTGGGAGATTGAAAATTTCGGCAAAGGAAACTCTACAATTGTGGCAAATATGGCCTAGGGTTTCTTGGGAGGATTTTCTATTTATGTTTCAACCAAGGAAGGCTTCTTTAACGTGTGAGTCACGCGTGTGAGAAAAATACAAGCAACAGGCCACACGTGTGGGAGAAAGAGTACAGCCGCACGTGGGGAATAGGCCGCACGTGTGAACAGAACTGTACAGACAATCCGTACAGTCACACATGTGAAGGAGCAGGTACAGTAGTCCATACGACTGACGTCAGCAGGTCGTATAGGTGGTTGCAGCAAATTTGTGTGCAGAGGATTTTTCCAGGTAATTTGTTGAGCTTGTATTTGTTGAAGAGGACTAGGTTGTCCTCATTTTTTGGTGATTTTGTGTGGAGATGATTGATTTTTCCTTCAAAAACAATTCTGAATTTGACATTTACAGAACAAAAAAATTTGTGTCTCAAGTGCATGGATGATCTATCTTTGATCTTGTTGTTTCCGCTCTTGTAACTTTTATGTCATAATTTCATTGTAAAATTGTTCAATGATAGCAGCTAGGGTTTATTGTTGGATCACTAGGAAGTAATTTTTAGATCTGAAATTAGCCACATAGAGTTGCACGTGAAAAATGACAACATGTGACTCAGTGAATTGATGATTGCATGGACTAGTTAACTAGGACTAGGTGGCAGATTACTTTGGTTTCTATCAATGAGTTTTTAGATCTCTCTAGATCACTACTATGGCGCATTCACTTAGCCATGTAGAGTATATCATGTGTATTATTCATTTTACTCATTCAATTAATACAATTCATTCTTTCTCTCAAGGTTGTTTTTTTTCTCTTCTCTTTCGCAAGCTTTGTGTGATTTTTCTACTAGCATGGACTAGTTAACTAGGACTAGGTGGCAGATTACTTTGGTTTCTGTCAATGAGTTTTAGATCTCTCTAGATCACTACTATGGCGCATTCACTTAGCCATGTAGAGTATATCATGTGTATTATTCATTTTACTCATTCAATTAATACAATTCATTCTTTCTCTCAAGCTTGTTTTTTTTCTCTTTTCTCTTTCGCAAGCTTTGTGTGATTTTTCTACTAACTAGGTTTTTTGCACAAGTTTCACTGAAACTTCACAGATTGCACCATAGGTTGGGGATTTCAAGATCCATAAGTTACCTTGAGCCTAACATGAGAACAAGTCATCCAACTTTTGGAAGATGCCCACTCTATATGTATCTATGGAGATCAACATGCCTCAGAGGGGACTTTTCCTGTAACTTTAGAATTATCATGTTTAAGTGATTCAAAAATTATAACCAACCAAATTAGGTGGGAAAAGTTATGAATGGGCATGAATTCTTATCTAAGCACTTTTTCAACTAGGGTATTGGAGCCAAGGAAAAACTACTTCATAAAGAAATGTGTAAAGTCGTTGCATCTAAAGGGTGCAGGTATCAAACTTTAAAAAGTGTTGCGAGACCTAAGTTAATCAATAGGAAATGAGTCAATCTAGTATATGTGACCATACATTAACTAAGGAACTCGTGACACCTAAATCAGCTTGCATGGTTTCATTTAGTAAATCTACCATTAAGTAGATGTGTGTATTGACATTGCATTAACGTAATATGAAATAGCTTTAACAAGGACAAGAAAGATTTGAACCTTGCGTCTCTTCCAAGCATCAACAATACCTTTACCAATACACCATGGAGCAATCAACAAAGAATTATCATGGTTTCATGGTTCTTTTAACTAAAGAAAACCACATTAATGAAGTCGGTTTCATGTTTCTTTTAAATAAAGAGAAGCACATTAATGAAGTAAAATGTCATATCTTGAAACATTTTATTGAAATAAGGGAAAAATTATATAAGACATTTAATTGAAATAAGGGAAAAAAATATATAAGATTGATAAGATAGTTGGAAAAAAATGATATTTATATATAAATTATCTTTAAAGGAAAATAATTTAAATTTCTCCAATCGGTGTGCGAATACTTATTAATTATTTAAAAATAAATGTGTAACACACGTCCCTTTAATTAGTTTTAAATAGTCATACCATTAAACAGTATGTTACAAGCACTTAAATTAAATGAAAATGACATTATTTAAATAGCCATGCCATTAAATAGTATGTTACAAGCATTTAAATTAAATGAAAATAACATTATTTAAATAGCCATGCCATTAAATAGTATGTTACAAGCATTTAAATTAAATGAGAATGACATTATATAATCAAGTATTTGCAAATACATGATATGTTCTAGCATTATCTACAATCGAATGAAGAGCTGAAACTGTTGTTGCCACAGTAAGACCAGAGAAAATAATAACATTTAGCCAATGCCAAATTTTTCCTGCACCAGAAATCTTTTGTCCTTTCACCTGTGAGAAATTCAGAAAAATACTCCTTTAGAATTATAAACAATTTAAGCCTATGATAACAACTTTTCTTGGAATTTAATTAATTTAATACATCTTTAAGTAACCACAACTATTTTTTATTCGTTAAAGCTTTTTTACCTTTAGGTATATGAGGCTTGGAAATATAAAAGTTAATGGAATCAAAGACAATGACCCAATTAAGTTCACAAAGTCTCCCAGAAATGGAAGCATGGCAGCTGTAAAACTGTTCACCGTGAAAAATAATGAACGGAGGATGAAGCGAACTAAAATGTTACGTCGAGAAAATTCCTTCTCGTCTTTGTAAGAAAACCTTGTATCAAAGGTCTCATGTATAACAGCACAAAACATCTGCATATAAACCAGGAGGTTTAAAAATAATAATTAATAAAAGAAGGGTGCTCAAAAGATAAACGAGAGTAGAGCTTACATGTTGTGATATAATGGATTGTATGAACATTGCTGCATTTGCTAAAACCTTTGCCCATTTAGCCCCACTCACGTCGCTGAGAATATATTCAGATACTGATGATCCATATGCCCAATAACCAATTATAGTGACAGCGTAGTAAATTGATATCCCAATTGAGAATTGGAAATATAGAGCCTTGTGCATATTTCTAATAGCTGGTTGCTTTAGTGTTGCCTGCATAGGATAAACTGTCAAACTCAACTACCATGTACGAGAAATTAATATGTTTGATAATTTGATATTGAATAACAATCTCTGTTTTACATTATAATAATATATAAGACTTCAAATCTTGTTCTAATTAAAAATCAAATTACAACAAAATGAGTTGTTCTTTACTGTTGTGGCCCCTAATAGTGTACAGCTTGAAGGCCCCTAAATACCTATGTGGCTTAGAGAGCTACTCTCGTTGTCTTTGTTACTACTTCACAATACATCAGAACAAGATATATGCATGTATAATTGAACAACTAGGGTTTCAGTAAATAACTGAAATCGATCTTGATCTTCTTTGTGATCACTACTATGGTGCATTCACTTAGCCATGTAGAGTATATCATGTGTATTATTCATTTTACTCAACTATCTTTTCTCTAAATCTCTCGAATATACTTCCTGGATTTTTCTTCACTAGTTTGACTTGGTCTTCACTTTGTTTCTCACCATGTGCTTTGGCTTTTCCTATCATGACTTTCTCACCTTTGTTTCTTGAGCCATTTTTCCAAGGCCCCATATTAAGTGTTTTTCTACTCAGGTTTTCTCTATTCTACTTATATTTTCTGACCCTCAAAACTCTAGGATTAACTTTTGACTCCTCAAATTTTCAACTCTCAGGTTTTCACCATACATTTGGACACTTGTAATCCTATGGCCTGAAGCTCTTCTGTTCTTGGCACTTTTTTAATGTTTTGCTCTTTAGACCTCTTCAGTGTTGGGGAATATCTTACCAAACTTGTCATGCAATTATACTTCGTTGCAAATTTTCTGCCACATGAAAAGCAAAGTCACATGACACTAGGACAAAGGGGCATGCTGACAAGGGGATTTGAGGGTATGACATAGAACATGTAGACCCTGGAAATGCAACATGAACACACACACATACAAACATAATAGACCCCCATAAATGCGATACAGGGACGTGTGTGTGTGTATTACAATTACAAAAATAAAATATAGACATAAAGATGCAAAATTTTTAAACTTTAGAAAATGGACTACATCAATCACACATTGGAATATATATATATATATATATAATACAACCCCGGAAATGCGATACAGGGACGTGTGTGTGTGTGTGTGTTATAATACACCCCCGGAAATGCGATATAGGGACGTGTGTGTGTGTGTGTGTTATAATACACCCCCGGAAATGCGATTTGACATCTGTTGTTGTTTATTTTACCCCCTAGGACCTTCTGCTTTTCCAAAAATTTTGTGCTTTTCGGAAGCCTTTTTCTACTTGTCAATGGCCTCATGCCAAATGTTTGTGTCAGCCTAGATTGCCAATCTAGATGAGGGATCCTTTTTCATCACCTGAGCATAGAGTTTAGGGGGGAAGGATGAAAGACATAGGTGATTGTGTCTGTATTTTCATCATTACTTCATTGAATTTTGCTATCTTACAGAGTCCCCTCATCCAACATAGGGATATGGTACCGAGTTTGAGTTGTTTGATCCACCACACATTTTGATTCACTTTGTTCACTTCACACTGGGGGAGGAGAGTCATCATTGCTCCTTTTTCAGTAGGTTGCCTTGTATCGACACCGACACCTTATCTACAGGCAACCCAAAAGTGTTGAACACCTTAATGGCTGCAAGCCTCATTGGCAGTCGTTTTGCACCTGACATAGCTAAGAATCAATGGGCCTTGATCAGGTGACTCTTGTCATGATTCGACTCCAGATCATTTTTCATTACGACAAAGTGTGTTCGTGCCTTAGGCCCTATTATCCACCAAGTTGCACTAGCTAGATTTGCAGATGAGCCGCCAAAGACTACGCAATCAGATGCTCAGAAGTCAATGTTCGCAAATTCAACAAGTCTATCAGACCACCTTTTTCCGCATTTCCATCCCTCTGGGGCATTGTAATAAATGACTTAAGCATGAAAGTTGTAAAAGACTATTGGCCACCTAAGACCTGGGCACGAGCATGTACTCTAGAGTGTTTTTTTTCACTTGTTAATTATTTCTTGCCTATCATGTGATTAATAATTTCTAAGTTTTTTCATTCAAAATTGACCCCAACGCTAGAGTATGTGCTGGTGGTTAGGCCTTGGCATGGTATAACCAATGTCTAGTGTCTAAATGTATATGAGTTCATGCTAAGTCATGTCTATTGAGTCATATGGAAATTGCGCTAAGTCCCCCATAGGTTTTTTTTAATGTTTTGGTCAAATAAAAATGTTCCCGTAAAACGGACGTTTTTAATGTAAAAGTCAATAAAGTTGTAAGAAATGGCATCAGTCAATGTCAGATGCCATATTTGTGCTTGTTTTCTAAGCCAGAGCACCCCCTAAACCCTTATACCCCCTTTGTTGAGGCAAAAAAGTGATTTTAATCACTCAAAAACATAATTTGCTCTCAAAAAGGCCAAAAAGGGATTTTAATTAATTTTCCTACAATTTAGGGAAATTCCTAAAAGTTAGCAAACATGTCGGCAACATGTTTTGCCTTGTCTAGAGTCCTGAGTACAGTTGGCAGAGGCTTCTCCTAGTGAGGGCGCATGGTCTTGTTGACATCGCAGAGGGGAGAAGTTCCCAAGGCACTCACACGCATCCCCTTGCATAGTTGGCGCATTCTCCTTGAGGGCGCTAATCCCAAAGCCCACAACTCCACCTCACTCACCTACCACCCTCACTTTACTCGCCCTTACCCTCACTCCACTCCCACATACCCCTACTTTACTCCACTCCACCTACCTATCACTCCACACATCTCCCTCCTCACTAGTGCGCCACTCCTCTTAGCTCATGCACCACTCCTCCTCTCCCATGCGCACTTACTTTGGAGTTCTCACCCAAATGTGTATAAAGGAAGGTCGAACCCCCTCTTGAAAGTTAGTCAGAGCTTGGGGGAAAGAGCTTATGCTCTTGTATTGTATATTTGTATTTTTTTCATATTTGAATAAAGAAGACTTTGGAGGTCACATGGTGGATGGTAGCATTGTGTGGATGTTGATGTTCATTGTCTAAATTTATGAGGTAACTGTATCGTGTTTACATGCATTTCAATTTGTAGCATTGGCCTTGATAGGGGTGCTATCACCAAATAGGAAAGATCTTCTTAACTAGCTTGGATATTAAGATCTTTTGTTATTTTACATATGCGGTTGAAAATTTGCATGTTAATTCTGTTTAATTGCATGCTATTTAAATTTCATGTGTAGGGACACCGATTATTTAACAAGTTGTATGTAGGTTTATCAAGATTGCAGGTCCTCATACTTGAAGTGGTGGCTGATCTGAGTTCGATCTTCCACATTCTTCAAGATCTTTTGAGAACAAGTCCCTCATCCTTTCACCGGAAGACCCCATAGCCCAAGATTCAATTCTTGAAGAAAGGCTTTCTCTCTCTTTCTTACCCTTCTAGTTTTCAATTCCTTGGTTACTTATCATCTACATGCAAGCATTTGAATCTAATTTCTGAGATTAAATATTTAAATTTCTTATGCATGCATAGGATTTCTAGATCTGATTTTTATTTAAAGGTTTATCTAATAGATCTAGATCTAATATAATGAAAATATCCCCTTTCATTTACCAAATTTCTGATATTTTTTAAAGGGTAAAATTGGGTCTTTTCCTTTTGCTTTATACTGTTATATCTAGCATTTCAAGTGCTTAATTACGTGTTGTCCTAACAGCAAGCAAAAAATCTGCAATAAAGTTTCTTAGTGTTAGTTAGTTTCTTGTTTTATTTTCAAGCAAATTTGATCAATCCCCTAAGCTGTTCCAAATCATTTTTGAGCATCTTTTGGAGTTTTCTCTTTGCTGATTTTGCAAGTTATTGGACAACCAAAGAGAATCTCTGTTCAACTTGGATGAGCTTGGGACATTCAAGCAACCAGGAGTCCTCTAACCTCTCTAAAAAAACCCAAAAATTTTCCTTTATTTGCATAAAAAATTATTGAAAATTTTTGACAACTTTCGCTTCATCTTTTTTGTACTTCTTAAATCATTTTCTCCCAATAATAATAAATTCTCTTTGCTGGTTTTTAGCAGGTCTGTCATAGTACAAGAGGGAATTTGACCTTTTTGGGAGCCCAAACCAAAGATCTTTCACCCGAATTGGACCCTTTGAATACCTAGACTCAAGAGTCTCTTTGTAATAGTCAGTTAGAGTATTGATCCGTTTCTATAAGGATCCAAATCCCAAAGAAGAAAGTAGTGTAGAAGTTAAATAAGTTTGCGAGCCACAAAGCTCGTGTTTTCTTCGTTTCCCCAGCCCCAAGGGGGAAACATGTGTTGGTTCCCTTTTTTGCTTTGGGGTTGTTTCTCATGTTGTTTGTTTAGTATTTTAGTTTCAATTGCATAAAAAGGATAAAAGGAATTCACATCACTAAATTGCAAATTCTAAAATCAACCACAAGTCTTAGAATAGTTTCAATTTTCATAGAATACTAATTGCTAGATTAGTTCATTTTTTGCAGTCATTTGGAATAAATACTAGTTACTCAACCGCGTATGCAATCTCGTTGCTACTTTCAGGTGGCATTCGGAGACCCGGAAATGGACCTAAGTAACGCATGCTAGTTTAATTAGGGAAATCTACTTTACTGTGCTATTCATCTAAGACCTCTGCATTTGGGTGGAGTGTGTTAAGTCAGGGGGGATACTCATTAATGAGATCTGTTCTCTCCTCTTTTTGGACCTACGGCACACCCAATCGGCATGTCTATAAGATTGTTAAATAGCAAGTATAGTAGGTCAAATACACTTTGCACACAAAGAGTGGGGACCTCGACTTTAATCCTCACTTCACGGTTTCAAGACTTGCTTAAAATCTCAAATCCCATAATAAAATACTCAAGATAAAATAAACGCGACACTTTTCAAAACATCACATTTTACCTTTTGGCACTGGTCTTCTTTATTATATATTCAATCAGATCTATCTTTACTTCACAATCTCTTATGGTTCAAGTCATTTCCTATTGAAGTATATGATGAATGTATGAGTGATGGTTTTAAGTGGCTTATAGGTTGTATCATTTTTATAAATGAGTCATATACGTTGCTAATACTAATCTTGGTATTTCCATAATAAACTCCTAGATCAAATTTTACTTTCAGTCTTCATAGATTAAAAGCCTTAGATTCTTTTTCATAGGGACTACCCCCCTTGGCTTCACTAGGAGTTGGCCTAGACAGAGGAGTTGAGGATCAGGTGACAACACCTTGACTCGAGACTTGCCCCCAAGGACACACTAAGTGGATTGAAGATTTCTTCCACTACAGCCCAAGTGTGTATAAGGCGGCAACAGGCCCCATTGTCATCATTGGTGGGTGACCTTCACACTTAGCAGGGGCTTACCTTATGGGCCTCTGACTAAGTGACTACCTCTTTTGTGTCAACATCAGCACATCTACCACATAGAGCAGTGCACTAGTTGGCGAGTGGCAGCAGTTTCAAAGTGTAGCAGCTTTCAGATCAGATTTTATATTTCATATGATTTTCAGAGGTATTCTGGTTTGAGTTTCATTGTTAGTCGGGCTTGACTCCATGGCCCAATGGACCAATTACTGGTATCAATTAGCAGGTTTTATGATTATCAATTTGACTCCCTTGGCATCAGTTTTTTGGCATCATTGGCATCGGATGGTTTTAGTTGCAGACATGAGTTCTAGGTTCTCGAGACCCGTACGGGGTCCCACCCTTCGATTCGCCATTTGTTGACCCCAAAATCTCACCCTTGAGATTTGGATGGTCAAAGGGCCAGTCTATCCTTTCAGGTTGGCATTCAGAGGTTATTTCTGAAAGCACAGGACCATCATTCAGAGATTTTCAGGGTACATTGATTCTTGTTCTGTTTAGTTAGAGGATGATTTCTTACATGAGTTGAGTTCAAAGCTTGTTTCAGTGATTTCCAAGTTATTACAAGATGAGGTTTTAGTTCCAGGTTCGAGTATGAGAGATTTGCAGCAATATGGGACACTTCTTTCCTGTGAGGATCTTATTGACCCCTCACATCAGTTATTTGACAGCATATTCTTACTCCTTGTCCAATTTTGCTTCCAATGAGTTAAACTTGATGGTATTTGTACAACTTTGCTTTTTGGTGATGAGGTGGCACAGGTGATGATATGGAAGGGTGAGGTGGCGATCCATATGGGGCCCACACGCTTAAATCTGGGCCCTTTTCCTCCTAAAACTAGGCCCACTAAGTCGCCCAACACTTGTTAAATAAAAACTGGAAAAAGCAAAGAAGTTTCCCAAAGTCATAAAGTGTTCTAAAAGCAAAGTCAAAAGTCAAACTGGGCAAGTTGTATGCTTTCTGCTTTTAGCTTTTAGTTTTCCACTTTTAGCTTTTATCTTTTTCCCTTTCCCAGCTTTCCCCTTTTCCTACTTTAGCTTTTGCTTTTAGCTTTCCACTTTTCCTTTTTCCCTTTTCCTTCCGCTCTTTCACTCATGCGACCTAACTTTCCCTCATTCCCTTAACCTAGGCAACCTATTTCTCTCCATGAGGTTCGCCCTTCCTACCTTTTTGGCCATAACTTCCTCATACCTAACCAGTTTTGACCCATTCGATCTCCATACTTCTCCAGATAACCCCCAAATTTGACTAGATGGCTTGGGAAAGGTTCGCTTAGCCAATTTTAGCAGGCATTCATGCAATGACACATGGCAGGTGGACAGATTGACACTTGGGCAAGGAATATTGGCTAGCTTTTTGCCCAATTTGGAAAAATCAAGGTGAATTCTTCATGCATTTAGCTATATATGTAGCATTCTTCCACAGTTGAGAGGTTAATCACTCTATTGCAGGAGCATTACTACTCTCTCATTCTATTCTATCTCTCATTCTAGCTTCGGATTCTCAGTTTCTTGGAGATCATTGTAACAGTTCTTGGCTTTTCTTTGTGATGGAGCCATTCCTCTTATTTGACATGAATAAAGAGTCTTATGTGTTGATTTTGGCCTAGATTCTTATTGTTGCATTGGATTTCTAACTAATCGCAGGTGTTTGAAGCTCATCCTTCACTGGGGGTCGATTTGGCACCTTTGAAGAGCTCTTCCTTCTTGATTTTCTGTTGTTTTGCATTCTAATGGTTCGCTCTGCTTAGGGTTTTCCAACAAAATTCATCTAAAATCAATTTTTATGCAAGTTTTGGGTGAGGTTATCTAACCCTCATCCCAAAACCATCTTGTGCTTGTTTGATTTGTGTTTTGCAGGTCAAATCTCATCCATCAAGCAGCACACCCTAGGGTAGCCTCCCTATGGTTGGCACGCACCAGCCCAAAACGAGTGGGGTGACATCAATTGTGACCGTAGGATCCACCCTTAAATTAAGCCTAGTTTGATTCCCTCAATCTACAACCAACCTAAAGCCTAGGGTGTCAAATTTAGCCTTAACAGGTCACAACATCCATCAGTGGGCTTTCAGCCCCATGGAGGTCCGAGCTAATCATTCCCCCATGTGTATCTGTCCACCACGCAAAGTCCTGCAGCAACAACAAGTATGCCCTCCAAGGGTTCATAAGTCACAGGGATCATAACATGTAAATCACATCCAATAATCAAATTACCCAAACACGTGCATCAAACCCCCCTTTACCCAGACAAATGCTCAAAGATGTTATGCAATTTAACAAGTCAAGTTTGGAGAGGGTCTCAAGGTGTCCTATTGGACCAATCCTCCTTAAGTTCGGGGTGTTTCCCAGGCGAGAACCAATCTAGGTCATGCAAGTGTATGAGGTGGTGTGGGGTAAGTGTTTGGGCATTAACAGGGAAATGTAAGTCTTACCTGTGGGTGCCTTTGTAGGGGGCGAGCTGCACCTTGTCATGGATGCCATTGTTTCCTAGCCCATTTGGCTTTTATCCTTAGCTTCATTGCTTTTGATCTTTTTCTTTTATGCTTCAAGGGAAAAGTTGAGGGACACTGTCTTGGCTTGGTGACCAGAGGTGGCAGTGTTACCCACAAGCATTTCACAGAGATGAGAAGTTCGGCTCGTGATGAGACCCCCTTTCTCTTGGCTATGCCACCAAGAGACACTACCCTGGTTTGGTGACCAGATAGATGGTAGTGTCATACCGCTAGATACCCATGGTCATAATAGGTCGGTTCATGATGAGACCTCCCATCCACCAACTAATACCTTGTGTTATTATATTATAGGTTCCCTTTTCTTACTGAGAAGCCTTTTACTGCTTTCTCGGGAATCCTTGGGCAAAGCATCTCAAAGGTTTCTTCTTTGGCTTTTAACTCTTGCCAGCTACTTTTACCCCCTGGGCCTTTAGTCCCTTCTTCTCACAAGGCAAGGTACAACCCTTCCTAGTGTGGCAAACCCAATGCCCGAACAAAAGTGGGGGAAGATGAGAGGAATAAAGATGGAAAGTGGTAAGTATGGAGGGAATGGATGATGACCTTTCACAGACCCACCCAGTGGCAACTCATCCTAAAGGGAGATCAACTTACTAGGGCATCATGTCACCCTTCCAGGTATGAACAAGTTAAAGAGCATAATTTCCAAGCAAACGTTATGAAATGAAGGAGAATTCAATGCAACATATTCAAGTGCTTCAATAATCAGAGTGACACATGATACCTGGACTCATTACCTCGTGGAGCAAGACTCACTGCTACTTCAAGACCAAGTTGGTGGGATGGATTTTGTTGTTGATGATAAATGGGTTGCACTGAAGAAAAGAGGGGTCCTCCAGAGCCATGCTCAAGTCATCCGACTCTCGGCACTCCATGTCTAGGACCTATAGGCCTCGAGACATAATCTCCTTAGTTATCCCTAGGGAAAGGGATAACAGGGCCAACTTCTCTTCTGGGATCTTCTAATTTCTTCTGAGGCTTCTTTGATCTATTCAATGGTTATTCTCTGACTTCTTGGCATCTTCATCTCTAAGAAAAGTTGTCCCGGAGGTGAATACCTCCCGTTGCTACCAAAAAACATCAACACTCCCTCTTAGCTAGGGAGGTATTCTCCATGATGTTCTCCTCTAGTCCTCATAGCCCCGCAGGCTATGCCATGGTCCTCAGACCATGCTACAGGTAGCATCATCACATCACACATGGTTACAACCAATGTGGACCTATCAATCTCGTTTAGGGGCCACAACCCACTAGAGTACACTAGGGCTACACCCACATAGTGTGTGTGTCATCACAGGTCAACCCAGCTCAATCCATTGAGGAGTACGACCTGGAAAATATCCCAACCACATGGGCTACACCCCAAGGGTTGTTGGACACCAACCCAGTATGTCATCACAGGTCAACTCAACTCAGTCCATCGAGTACAACCTGGAAAATATCCCAACCACATGGGCAACAACCCAAGGGTCGTTGGGCACCAACCCAGTACAACTTATCAGTCCATCGATAAGTGTCATACTCAACTCAATCCACCAAGGGGTATCGTCACAGGTCAACCCAACTCAGTCCATCGAGGACTACGACCTAGAGAAATATCCCAATCGCTTGAGCTACACCTCAAGGGTCGTTGGGCACCAACCTAGTATATTGTCACAGGTCAACCTGACTTGGTCCATTGAGTACGACCTGGAGAATGTCTCACGAAGTTGCAACCATCAACACTCTCTCTTAACAAGAGGGGTATTCTCTACCACTCCAAATTCATCACGAAAGTACTCGAACTTTGACTTGGCAAGGGGCTTAGTGAGAACATCTACAATCTGCTCATCTGTAGGAAGGTACTGCACCAGTACTACTTTCCTCTGCACCATATCTCGAATGTAATGAAACTTGATCTCAATGTGTTTCAATCTGTCATGAGATACTAGATTCTCTGAGAGCTTCACACAACTTTGGTTATCACAATGAATCACAGTGGGATACTCGGCTTCTGTGATTCAAGGCCACAGAAGTTTGTTTCCTGCTACACCAGGAAACCATGGTAGACGCCAAACTGAAACAACACCCGGAGGCGCCTTCCTGTCCACTGCGCTCCCTGCCCAATCAGAATCAACATATCCCTGCAATCTCATGTCAACACTAGAAGCATATCTCAAGCCATATCCAACTGTGCCTCGCAAGTATCTCAACACATGCTTCGCAACTACCCAATGTAACTATCTTAGCTGACTCATGAATTGGCTAAGTGCACTCATTGCATAGCAAATATCTAGTCTGATGTTAACCAGATATATCAATGATCCCATCAATTGCCTGTACATAGTTGGATCAATCAATTCTTAATCGGAAGAAGACTCACTCAACTTCTTCAGATTCGACACCATCGGTGTAGCCATGGACTTAAAGTCCAACATCCCAAAATCTCCTCAAAATATCAACTGTATACTTCCCCTGACTTAGGAAGATCTCATCAGTTCTCTGCCACACCTCTAGTCTAAAGAAATAGTGCATCATGCCAAGATCCTTCATTTCAAATTCAGAGGCCAACTCATGCTTGCACCAAGCAATGAGACGCTATACTCCAGTGAGAAATAAATCATCAATGTGCAGGATCAAAATCAGGGACTCACCATCAACAATCTTATAGTACAGGTTGGCATCAACAACACTCTTGTTGAAACCCAAACTCATTAGGTATCCATCAATCCTCACATACCAAGCTCAAGGTGCCTACTTGAGTCCATACAAAGCCTTCTTCAACCTGCACACATGGGACTCCTTCCCATGAATTATGAAACTATCTAGCTTCTCGATGTACGCCTCTTCCTCACTCCCTCCATTGAGGAAGGTTGTCTTCACATCCATTTGATGTAGTCTCCAACCCATGGTTGAAGTAAGGGAAATGATCATCTGAATGGAGGTGTACCAAGCAACAGGAGAAAATGTCTCCTCATAGTCTATTCCCTCTACCTGAGAGAATCCTCTAGCCATAAATCTCGCTTTGTGCTTCTCGATGCTCCCGTCAGCTGCATATTTGATCTTATAGATCAGCTTGGAAGTCACCACAGACTTCCCCTTAAGTCTCGGAACAATATCCCACACATCATTCTTCATGATGGACTGATACTCCTCCATCATGGAATCTCTAGATGCTTCCTCATAACAAGAAGACTCAGAATCAATGATGTGGCTCATCGCTACAACATAGCTCGAGAACCTATGAGGTCTCTTGCTTTCTCTAAAAGTGCCACGAGGAGCTGCATGTCCCTCTACCTCCTGCAAAGTTTGACGAGCCCATGCAGGCCTTTTCGGCCTACTGTAATATCTCTATGAACATCAACAGACTCAATTGGCTCCCTCTGAATTGTAGAAGGGTGAGGGGGAGAAGACACCATCTGCTCTTGCTTCTCACCATCAATCTCCATGTGAGATCCTCTAGACCTCTTGAAGGCTACCTCCTCCTCAAAGGAAACATCCCCGCTCACCTCAATTTGTCTTTGACCTGGGATGTAGATCCGATATGCCTTTGAAGATTCATTATACCCAACAAATGTACCCTTCCTTCCTGAAGAGTCTAACTTCGTCCTTTTCTCCTTGGGTATATGAATGTATATAGGACACCCAAATATCATGAAGTGTCCAACCTCAGGCTTCACTCCAGTGAAAGCCTTCTCGGGAGTCATGTTCCTCAAAATCCAAGTCTGGAGATCGCATAGTATAAGTATCCACTCAAGGAAGCAACTGTCATAGGCCCACACAAATTTGAATGCACCAAGTCCAAGATCCCCTTGGATCTGCTGTCACTGCCCGTAAAAGATCCCTTGGCATTCTTGCCAAGAGAATAACCTCTGCAAATGCCATCATGCTCTACACAGAGCATTGGAAGACCTGTCACCATCTTCCCCGTAGTGAGAAGAGCTCTATAATGAAAATGAGCAAGTCTCATATGCCATAACTCACTCAAACTGATAGAATCATGCATCAGGGCCTGAATTGATCAAACTGTCAATCTGTACAAACTCCTTGTCTGGTCAGACTGCATTATGTCTCAAACTAGAGACTATCTAATATGTTGTCTTCTGCAACCATCACTATAGCTCCTTCTCAAAGCTATCACTGGTGACCTGCCTCCGTGGTAACCTACCCGGGATAAGAAATAAGAACAACAACATCTCCATGGAAACCTCTATGGGATTTAACAAGATAACCTACCCGGAACAAAGTCAACAACCAAGAATATCTCCTAGAGGAGATCAATTTAGCTTGCAAACAAGTGCATCTCATAATGATCATAACTTCAATAGATCAAAATGCAATATAAGATCGCAATAATGCTATAATAGCTAGAGGCATATCAAAACAATCAAACCTGGAATCTTCACTTCCAGGGATGGTGCATTGTTTCTCTGAATGTACCGAATATGAGATCCTTTGAATCTACATATTGTCGCTTGGACAAAAGATCCCTTCTGTAAAAACCCTCATGATAATGATACAATTTTAAACATATACAAGTGCATACCTTTGAAATTGTAGCACCATCCAACTTGTCTTCTAATCTCAAGGCTTGCGCAATTGGAATTGGCACGAAGCAACTGGCATGAAGTAACTAGCACTACAACTGCAACTGCAACTGCAACTGTAACTAGCACTGCAACTAGCACAAAGCAACTGACACTGCAACTGCATCTGCCACTACCACGAGAAATTTCAACTTTCACCAAGTTGTAATCTGAGACCACCAGGAGGTGTGCTAGGCTAGGGCGAGCTGATCTAGAGAGAAATCAATCTCAACATCCTCCAATAGGTTGCTCAACGAGCTTGACAAGGTTTAGGTCTGAGCAGTGGCAAACTGCAGCAGCAAATCTCATGATCTTCCTTCCAGCAATTAGACTGTTCTGAAGGAAACCAACTCCGATACCATGTTGAATTTTCATTAGTTTTGTTAACATTAGATTTACCATAGCATTTTGATCTTCTTTCAACATTCAATAACCATATACTGAAACATAAAGAAGCAGGTAAACAAACACAAGATGACACAAAGATTTAACCTAGGAAACCCTTCTTCACAAGGGAGAAAAACCCAACAAACTTTTCTTAGAGAGAATATCCTTGCCAATACAATATAACCAAGAACCAGCTCTATCCACTAGAGCAAACCAACAAAGAAGAATACTTATCTCCACAAGAGATATCCCAGCAATGCAGCTGCATCAAAACCTAGCCAAAGCGCTAGAGTAATTTTCCTCCACCAGCGTACCACCAATACAAAAGATAAACCAGCCAACCTGCACCCTTCTTCCTTCTGGACTGCAGTTCCTACTGCAGCTCTCCATTAAACTTGCGTTATAGATGAGTGAGAGTGTGTGTCAAAGGAGGAAGGCATCACCTTTATTTATACAAGCCTGTCAAGTGACTTTTCAAGTATGGCCGACCTGTCTTTCTGGAAAATATATTTTCTCTTTGTCTTTTTCCTGTGGGACCGACTTCTCTTCTGGAGCATTATATCTCTTCTTTATTATTATTCTGTGGGGCTGACTTCTCTTCTGGGATCTTCTAATTTCTTTCGAGGCTTCTTTGATCTGTTCAATGGTTATTCTCTGACTTCTTGGCATCTTCATCTCTAAGAAATGTTGTCCCGGAGGTGAATACCTCCCGCTGCTACCAAAAAACATCAACAAATACTGCCCTATTGCATTCAAGACAGATTTTCCAATAGATATACCTGGAAAGAGTTGCCCACGATATTTTTAATAGAGATTTGTTTTTAGATGTTCCTCTATAGCTTTTCACCCAGTGAGTATGTCATTCCAACTCTGTAGTATTGCCATTCGATTACTGATTTCAGAGAAAGCTACTCGCCACACTTTTTTTAGCATAATCACATTGTAGAAATAAAAGCCAAACAGACTCAAAATGAGAAGCATAGGGCACACCTAGTAGGACTCTGAATTCCACGTTTCAATAGATTTTCGCCTGTCAGGATTTTTCCATGCACCATCGTCCAGCCAAAGATATTGACTTTGGGTAACCTGTCTGAGTGCCAAATATGCTTCCATATTTTTTAACGTTGTAGTCCTTCAAGCCCCATCCTCTACAATTCATAACTGTAACACTTATGGGCGTGCATCCTTTGAGGCCACTAAAGATGTCTTGGACGGATGGACAAAGATGTGCTAGAGGATTGCCAATGTGCCATCTCATCCAATGACCTGAGAATTCTGACCATTCGGAAATATCATATAATGTTTTTAGATTTTTTCCATCCATTCAATTCTTCAAAGATGTCAATTCAAATTGCTTTTCTAGCGGTTCATTGCCCATGATACTATCTGTCCATATTTGAATTGATTTCCCACTGCCTAGAATCCACGTTAATTTATCATGAATTAATGGAGCAGCGGCTTTGATTAGTTTCAAAATGAAAGAACCCTTTATGTTTTCGATGACTCCATCTATGCACCAAAGTCTTCCAACAGAAAAGTATTTTTTATGCAGAACACTCTTCAACCAATCATAGTTTCCTGTTAGCGGCCTCCATATTATTTTTTCTCCTAAAGCCAAATTCATGATGGAAGGATCCCTTATCCCCAATCCACTATGTTCTTGGCTTGCTCTAACCATGTTCCAATTGACCAAGTGATATTTCTTCATCTTGGTTTTACCCCCTTACCAAAGAAATTTTCTTAATTCCTAAGCTATCTGATGCATCACTCCTGATGGAGCCAACATTGCAGAACACTGAAAAATTGGCAAGGCTGATAATATTGATTTCACAAGAACCATTCACCCAGTTGGGTTTAACCACTGCGCTCCCCAATAAGTGAATTTAATTTTTATTTTCCCAAATACACTTTGCCAAGAGTGAGCCATTGGGATTGACAAGCATATTGGCATTCCTAAATACTTAAAGGAAGTCTATGTCTCTTAATGAGGAAACATGAAAATCTTGGAAATTGCTTGGAGCATGTGTTGACTAACATTCCATCCATAGATTTGACATTTGTTGTTGTTTATTTTACCTCCCGATGAATCTAAAAATGTATCCAAAGTCCTTTTGAATCTTCTAGCCATTATGGTGGATGCTCCTCACAAGAGAAGAGTATCATCCGCAAATTGCAAGTGATTCAAGCTTTTTGTTCCTCTTACAATCTGAATCCCAAGTAGATTGCTCGATTCTCTTTCAATTTCCAATTTTCGACTCGGAGTCTTGACCATTATAATATGTAGCAGAGGAGATAAGAGACAGACCTGTCTAAGTCCTCTGCTCCCTTTGAAAAAGTTTGTTGGCCTACCATTTACCAATGGTGCTATCCAGACATTACAGATACAAGATGAAGCCCATCTTATAAAGGACGAACAAAAACCGAATTTGTAGAGAACATAAAAAATAAATGAATGTCTAACTCTGTCGAATGCATTTGCCATATCTATTTTATGATTATACCTTTATCCTTGTTGACTCGGCTAGTATGTATTGCTTCTTGGACTAAAATGATGTTGTCTACAATCTGTCTTCCCTCCATGAACCCCCCTTGATTCTTGGATATTACTTTGTAGAGAAGTTTTTTCAACGTATTTGCTATTATTTTTGATAAAATCTTGTAGGAAGCGTTATAGAGGGAGATAGGCCAAAATCTGGATAAAGATGAGGGGTTGGCTTCTTTTGGAATTAGGGCTGTAAAGGTTGAGTTTGTGTTACCTCCCATTTTTCCTGTCTTTTGAATGTATTGCAACATTCTTTTGAGGTTTTTTGTTTTATGAGATTCCAACAGGCCTGATAGAAGTCAATTGTAAAGCCATCTAGACCGGGGGCTTTGTCTGGTTCCAATCCCCATATTGCATTCATGATTTCTTCTTCAATTACCTCTTTTGTTAGCTCGACATTCTCCTCCAAAGTTATAAGAGTAGGAATGTTTTCAAGCATGGTGGCTATTATCTCAGGTTCTGCCCCTACATTTTCTAAATAAAGCTCTTCAAAATGCTCTTTATCCGCCTCGTTTATTTCTTGAAAATTCTTCAATATTGTGCCATCTTCCTTTCTAATTTCCTTCAAATTGTTCCTTCGGAGTCTCACCCTTATTTGTTTATGAAATTATGAAGTATTCCTGTCTCCTGAACCTAACCAGAGACTACACGACTTCAATCTCCACATCTCCTCTTCTTGCCTGAGGGTTTGCTGATACTTTTGATAAACCTTTGTTTCTTCCATTATGAGATCCTTTATTATGTGTTCCTGCTCCATTTTCTCTTGTATCTGATTCATTTGTTCTTTTAATTCTTTGTTTTCTTTATTTCGGGAACAATAGTTATTCTTGGGCAATTCTTTTAAAGTAGTCTTGATTGCCTTGAGTTTCTACTCCCAAATGAAGACAGGGGATCCAATTACCCATTTGCTCCATTCTTGAGTGATTATATCCATTGCCTCTTGATTTTGTAACCATAATGGGTTAAATTTGAATGGGATCGGGCCGTAATTCAGCATTTCTTCTATCTGCAGCACTATCTGCAGCACAAAAACACATAAAACCCTCGGCCACAAAAGAAGTGGTTCAGAATGCCCTTGATCAAAACCTTCCAAATGTTTTGAATCCAGATTGCTACTACTCGTGGTGATGGCCAAATCCCAGTGAACTGCGCTATCAAACCTTGATGTGCCAAAGTCAGAGCCATATTGCGCAAGGTTGAAGTAGGAAGCGGGATTTTCAATACTTCGTCCAAACTTTTCACAAAATGAGATGGCTGAGCCTTTGTCGTTTTCCCTGATGAATCGATTAACCTTAAAAAAGTTATCTCTGGATCTGGAGGACCCCCCTCCAGGCGAAGAATCCATAGCCAAAATCAATCTCCAAAACGCTCAATCTAGGGTTTTAGATGCACGCACTTGCATTTCTCATTATCTCCACTATTAAGGTCTTCACTAATGGGAAATGTTGACCTAAATCTCAACTCATAAAATATAATACTGAAGTCTAGCTCATAATAATTGATATCTAGATTCAATGATGTAACCTATAATGTTACTTCAAATAATTAGCAACATTTGATAGGTGAGGAAAATTGATTATTTTGAAGTATTTCCACTAAAAATAAGGACATAAACAACATATTAATTTAACAACCATCCACTCCCGGATGGGATGATAGAGAGGCATACAACAGCAACTGTCATGCTAAAGGCAGGTGGAAGCTATCAAATCAACAAGCAGAGAGTACATTTGAGGGAGATAGAGCCTCACTTGGACATCATAGTTTTGCATGATATGCCGAATCAACCCATCTCTGTTGATCATGGAATTTAGCACCCAATTTTGGAAGGTTTGAGGTGCTCAGGCTAAACAAAGAAGGAAGGCTCCTCGATTGCATACCCCTAGCAAGGCCTATAGGACAAGGTGCAATGTGATTTCGCAAGGCAAAGTGAGGAGATTGAGTCTTGCTTGGCCCTAGCAGAAAGTTCGGCCTATAGGAAAGATGGATTACAGGCCACCTCAACTGGTTTATGAAGCTCTGAAAGATAAAAATGAGAAGGGAGGGTCATCAGGGAAGGGGAAGACCATTGAAGACCTAGAGGGGAACGAGGAAAAGCAAACAAGTTCAAAGGAATCAAACCATGAAAAATGAGACAAATGTAATTGCTAGAGGTTACCAATTCTACCATTCTAAGAATACTAGGAATCAAGTGGAGCTCTTAGAATCCCGTATAAGGAAGAAGCGCACTCAGAGTTCAAACCATGAAGTTAATGAGATAATAGGTCAAGCCATCCCTGACCTTGGACACTCCAAAGGAAGAGATGCCAAGATTGCCGAAATTGTAGACCTCTACTAGCATGTGAAGAAGATGATAGCATCCAACATTGAAGGGGAAAAGGCCAATCCAATTCCAGTAGAGTTGGAACAACTAAAAAACAAGTGTGATGCTTTCATCAACATTGTTCTTAGCTCAAACGAGAATATTTCTGAGGAGGATAATGGAGTCGAATATGTCATTGAAGAGGAGGACATTGTTGCTATTTCTATTGTTGGAATGGAGGCAGGGATCCCTCAAACACAATGCACCTTGGCACTATTGGCTAGGAATGATCCTTTGCCCCAACCTGTCTTTTTGTTTTTACGAATCATGTTGTTTTAGTGCTCAATTTGTAGGCTTCCATGCTTGTTAGTCTCTAAATTGTTCTGATGTTAGCCTTTGGATACCAACGGCTATTAGTTTCCTAGATTATAGTGGGTTGTGGACCCAATTTTTGTTCAAAATTAGGCTTTTTCACAGTTCTCAAACTATATTAAAGATGACAATGCCTTATCCTTTTTACCTGTACACAAAGTTGTTGGCCTAGTTCTTAGGGGCCTCGCCCTCAAAGATTTTGCATTGTTTCCCTGTATATTAATAGAATAGATTCTAACTTACAGAAAAAAGTAACAACCATTCAAATTCATATTGTGATTATAAAGTAGAATCTTTAAAATAAGATGTGCAATTTCTCAATGCTTTGGAATTGCCTTTAATTCAAAAGTTATCACAATGATTCCTTTGTTTAATGTATGGATTGTACATGGAAACCCTATAAAATTAGATAATGAATTGAATAATAATTAAAGGTTTGATACACATGAAAGTTTATTAAAAGAAATATTTGAAAACCATGAGGCATCATGCTAGCAACAAAATTAAATAGGGAAAAAGAGCTTTTGGACTTGCTTAGTTATGGGAATTATTGTTGCTAGAGGATTCTAATTACAAAATATTTATATAATTAACTTTTAAGTAAAGCAATGTCCTGAACAGATTAGTAAGTAAAGGCATCCATCTATGAAAGCTTCTATTGGTAGCTTAGGAAAAGGTGGTTCCTCGTGGGTTTTATAATCCAAGAGAAGAAGGTTTAGTTATTAATGTTTACAAGGACCATTGGAAAGGACTAGGAATTCACCCTTCAGATAAGACATTGGTGTTTGAGGCTAGCAACTAGATTACATTTTAAAGCACAATGTTTTACATGAATCCATCCATCTCCATAATATACAGAATGGTTTTCTCTGGAATAGTTCAAGATAATATTGTTATCGCACAGTTTGTAGGAAGGGTTTAGGTTAGCTTGAGTCAAGGCTTCAAACTGGCGTAACATGAGCTTCCCCACCCACTGTCACCTCGATGGGGAGCTCTTTCTATTTAGGGTGGCTAATCCCAAGGGAGACGTCCCTAGTAATCTGGTTCTGAAGGAGAAGGGTCAAGGTTGAAGGCTTCAAAGGTCAAAGATAAGCTTCCCTTCACAGATTACTGCCAAAATGATAGTCAAGGAGAAGATCTTCCACTGAAATGCACCTGTTTGCGAGACAAGGCAAATAAAACTAAAAGAGTGTGCTGCAGTGGTTAGTACTTCAAAGTATCAATGACTATCTTCAACCATATATATGAGCAATGATCAAATGTAATTATTGACAAAGTCAATGATTACTAAACAAAGACAAATGGCTTATATCACTTCTTCAATAAATACATAAGAGATATGGGCATTCAATGTATAAGATCAAATCCTTGTATTATATCACAATGCAATTCATATCATAAATCTGCTCACAGATGAATATTGTTGCTGCGTCACAATGCAGAATTAGGGTGACGTCAGCTTTATTAATAGGTCAATTTTGAAGGTAATGAGAAGAACGTTTTGCACAATAAGCCCAAAAAAGTAATCTATACTTTAGTGCCAACCAAATCACAAAGTTTTACACTTAAACAATGGTTAAAAGAGGCTTGACGTCATCAATATTTCTGCTGCTACAAAAGTGACGTCGGCCCTAATTTGAGGTTAGTTTAAGAGGCAAAGAGGTGGACGTTTTGCAATTTAGACAAATGAAAATATTCAACACATCAATGCCAATCAAAGGGGGTGACCAATGTCAAAACGTTTTATGCCAAACAAGGGTTAACAGGTATGATGTCACCTATATTGTTGCTGTTTTAGGGTTAGGGTTAGCTAGTCAAGAGGTGGACGTTTTTGACAAATCAACCAATGAAAATGCTTGAAACCTCTATGGCTATAAAGAGATGAGTCAGCCGCAACTTTTAGTCCAAACACAAGTTTAAAATAGGCTAGACGTCATCATCAATTAGGGTTAGTCTAGACGTTAGGGTTAGTTAGGGTTTCAAATAAAGAGAGTTTGAAAGAAAGTTTAAGCATGAAAACCTCAACGTTTTGTTCTTAGACTAGTGCCTTGGGTAAATGGAGTCAAGGAGTAAGGCT
>JZKD02S1879638.1:592234-604138 GCA_000966675.3 Picea glauca
TCTTTAGGTGTGTTGTATTTATTTTAGTATGCATGTGCTAACTTCTGGTTACTAAAACTACATGCTAGAGCACCTAAAATTGCAAATACAACCATAACAAATCAGCAAGAAGTTCCTGGACTGTTGGCTGTCCTAAAAACAGCAGCAAACATTTTCATAACAGTTGAAACTTAGAGCCAATCTGTGGTCAAAGACAGACCCAGTTGGCAAGCTTGATAGGACCTGAAAATCTTCAAAAAGACTCTCATTTTTGGATCATTCATTCATCACACAAGTGTGTGGTCTGAAATTGGCGCCCTTTTCTAGGGTTATTGGCTGAAATTTTAGGCGCACTTCTCTTGGAGGCTAAAATTGTGCAACTTGGATCATTTTTGGTGAAGTCACTTGGCATTTCTAGGGTTTTATGGCTTGATTATTCTTGGTGAAGTAAGTAAATCTGCAATTCTTCATTTATTTTGAATGGTTTATGGTAAATTTGCATGTTCATGTTAAAAGTTATGAAATTGCTTGCTTGACAAACCCTAGGAGTAAAGGACTTAATTTGCTACTTCTTTACTCTTCATTTGCTAGACCTTGCCAAGAGGATTTTTTGACCTAGATAAACTTCTAGAGCCCTAAGCACTAGCACTTTAGAAGTCATTATCTAGTCAATTGTTGCTTCTAGTATTTATTCAATAGTCTAATGAAGGACCTAGAGCCTAACATTGCTTACACTCTAGCAAGTTTGTTCTCAAGGTTTGGATGTTGAGGCCTTGAAAAGCCAACAACTCTTCCATCCATCTCTTATCCTTAGGCAAGTATTATCATTGTGTCATTTCCTCCAAGCAGAAAACCGTCATCCATTGATGCCATACACCATAAAAGGCACTAGTCCATTTACTATAGTGATTGATTGATCAAACAAACTCTCAAACTATCTTCCTTGAGACATTTACTAACTCCTACTAACCTTAGACTAATCCATTGATTAACTTGCTGCTGTTGCAAAAGATTGCTACAGCCATCTTACAGCAGCTCATTCATCTCCAAAAGTGACATTGAAAGCTGATTAGACATTGCCAATTTTGTTTTTGACAAGTTGTTGTTATTCTGTTAACTTAGAGCTATATTTTCTTGTCATTTTCAAGCATTATTGAGGCATAATTGTTGTGGCTGTTACAAAATATTCATTGCTGTTATAAATAATTACCTTGCTGCAGTTTTATATCAGCTTACTTAATTTTCAGAGGTTCATGGTTTTATGAAGCACTAATGTCTGACTTGAGTGACTTGTGAGAGGGGTGGGACTTTCTTATATCTTTTACCTTAGCCTTCTCAAAACCTCAGGTCACTAGGGACGTCTCCCCTGGGGTACTACAACATACTCCTAAATAGAAAGGGGTTTCCTATTAAGGTGACAGTGATAGGTCACTCCCTGTTATGCCAATCTTGCCTCACTTACCTTGGGCTTTGGGCAAGTACAGATTGTGCAATAACAGATACATTTGTGGGGTACAGTGAATCTTCGAAGGCATACCGGATCTACATCTCTGGTCAGAGACAAATTGAAGTGAGCAGAGATGTCACCTTTGAGGAAGAGATAGCCTTTCGAAGATCTAGAGAATCTCATATGGAGATTGACAGTGAGAAGAAGGAAGAGACAGTACCTTCTCCCCCTTCAACAGTTTAGAGGGAGACAGTTAGTGATCCAGTTGATCCAAATGATCCCATAGCTCCAGTTGATGTTCCCAGAGATATTACAATAGGCCATAAAAGGCCTGCATGGGCTCAACAGACTCTACAGGAGGCAGAGGTACATGCAGCTCCTCGAGGTACATTCCGAGAGAGCAAGAGACCATAGAGATTTTTGAGCTATTTTTCACCTATGAGCCACATCGTTGATTCTAAGCCTTCTTGTCATGGAGAAGCAGCAGGTCAACAGGTTTGGCAAGATGCCATGACAAAAGAGTATCAGTCCATCATGAAGAACGATGTGTGGGATATTGTTCCGAGACCGGAAGGAAAGTCTGTAGTGACTTCCAAGTGGATCTATAAGATCAAGCATGCAGCGAATGGAAGTGTCGAGAAGTATAAAGCGAGATTCATGGCAAGAGGATTCTCTCAGGTGGAGGGAATAGATTATGAGGAGACATTTGCTCCTGTTGCCCGATACACTTCCATCTGTACGATTATTGCTCTTGTTGCATCCATGGGTTGGAAACTACATCAGATGGATGTAAAGACAGCCTTTCTCAATGGTGAGATTGAGGAAGAAGTTTACATCGAGCAGCCAGATGGATCCGTGATACATGAGCAGAAGTCTCATGTGTGCAGGTTGAAGAAATCCCTGTATGGACTAAAGCAGGCACCTTGAGCATGGTATGAGAAGATTGATGGATACCTGATGAGTTTGGGCTTCAGCAAGAGTGTTATTGATCCCAACCTATACTATCACATTGTTGGTAACGAGTGCCTGATTTTGGTCCTATATGTTGATGACTTATTCCTCACCGATTCAGAAAGCCTTATTGGGGAATGCAAGCATGCATTGACTTCTGAATTTGAGATGAAGGATCTTGGTATGATGCACTACTTCTTGGGACTAGAAGTATGGCAAAGGGCTGATGAGATTTTCATGAGCCAAGGAAAATACACAGTGGAGATATTGAAGAGATTCGGTATGACAGACTGCAAATCCATGCCTACACCGATGGTGATGAATCTGAAGATGCTGAGGAGACTGCTTCCGATTCAGGAGAGATTGATCCACATCTTTACAAACAGCTGATTAGATCTTTGATGTATATGGTTAACACTAGACTTGATATATGCTACGCAGTGAATGTACTCAGTCAGTTTATGAGCCAGTCGAGACAGACACATTGGATAGCAATGAAGCATGTATTGAGATATCTACGAGGCACAGTCGGTTATGGCCTGAGATATGCTTCTGGTGTAGACATGAGATTGCAAAGATATGCTGATGCAGATTGGCCAGGGAGCGCAGTGGACCGGAAGAGCACATCCGGTTGTTGTTTTACTTTGGGATCTGCCATGGTTCCCTGGTGCAGCAGGAAACAAAATTTTGTGGCTTTGAGTACCGCAAAAGCAAAGTATATTGCATTGTGTGTGGCAGTCCGCGACGCAGTGTGGCTTCGCAAGCTCCGTGCAAATTTGTTTGGACATGAGATGGATTCCACCGTTATCCATTGCGATAACCAGAGTTGTGTGAATCTCTCTGAGAATCCTGTGTTTCACGATAAATCGAAACACATTGAGATTAAGTACCATTATATCAGAGATATGGTGCAAAGGAAAGCAGTACATGTGCAGTACCTTTCTACACACGAGCAGGTTGCAGATGTCTCCACCAAACCGCTTGCCAGGACGAAGTTCGAGTACTTCCATGAGAGACTTGGCCTGGTGGAGAATGCCTCCCTAGCTGAGAGGGCGTGTTGATGATTGCAGCATCATGTGACATTCTCCAAGTCGTTCTCCTATGGACTGAGTTGAGACGATCTGTGAGAGAGCCCATGTGTTGGGTGTGCCCATGTGATGGGTGTGCGTCAGACTCTGGACTGAGTTGTGATGACGTGTGGTCTCCTACCTTGTACTCCCTGGACTGAGTTGAGTCGGCTTGAGATGGTCTCCTGCCTTGTACTCCTATGGACTTAGTTGAGTCGGCTCGAGATGGTTCTCCAAATGGCACTCCTATGGACTTAGTTGAGTGATCTGTTGAGAGTGGCGTCCCTGTGGTTGAGCACAGGTGGACGTGTCCCTAGTGGCTAAGCACTAGAGGATGTAAGAGATCCTTGCTATATTGTCTAAAGAGTAAGATTTGTTGTAACCCTAATTTATGTTGGAAAGGGTACAAGTTGGCCCCACCATGTAAAGATAATTAATATTGTGTCAAAGATAAATTATATTTTTGAGTTATTGAAGTCGGCCCTATTGTGCCTATAGACACACCTTTTATTGTGTAGGTCTTGTATAAATAGGAGTGGATCCCCATTGTGGATCTCACTCACTCACTCTTCATTGTAACATTCTCTCAAGCTAAGTGTACGGCTGAAGTGAAGTGCGCACTTCTCTTAGGTGCAAGTTTCAAGGTCAAGTAGCACCCTCTTGTGTGCTCTAGGGTTTGGTGTGTGGAGGATATTCTCTTGGCATTATAGCAAAGGATTGTTGGGTTTTTTCCTTGATTGAGAAGGGTTTTCCCAGGATAAACTCTTGTGTTCTTGTGCATGGTTATTCTTCTTGTGATATTGGTTACTACAGCTATTGTATATGGTATTGTTGCATTGTTTATGGTTCAAGTACATGCTAAATTGAAATAAACTACATGTGCATAAGCTAAGCATTAAAAATTCAACACAAGTAACATTCCAACAATTTGTATACATCAAAAATCCTAGGTGGAGCAAAAATGAGGTTACACATTGGGCCAAAAAGATGGAAGAAATCCATTATTGGAGCAGCATAGCAGAGGAAAACAGAGCCAAAGAAGGCAAGGAGGTAGATACATAACTACCAGCTAGTAGATGGAAGGAAGCACAGATTGAGCCTGCACCCATTAGGAGCAGGGAACTTTGCTACAGTTGCAAAGAGCCTTGAGAGCCAGATCACAGATGCAGGGGAAAGGGAAGGTGCACATTGTTGAGGTGCACTACGACAGTGAGGATGAGGAGATGCATGAGGATGCAACCATAGATGCCTATTTAGAGCAGTCCGATAAGGCTATTGACTCTTGCGCATCTGAGGGACAATTGGATGGACGGGATGATAGCGCATGTTCTTCATCTTCCCTATCAGAAAATGTTGAGGATTCAACACTTCATCATAGTGGTGACACTTGTGAGGATTCATATGTGTTAGCACTTAGACATGATGAGATTAGGAGGTTGGATGACCTACCCTTGGGTGTAGACATGGCTTCCAGGAAGTCATGTATGGAGGATGATGAGCTTTCTATGATGACAGTGACACATTTTTCATCTTCTCAGACACCTATGATAGCCACGACACATGAGGATATCAGTGGCATTTCCGATATGGTAGAGGAGCCTTGTGTGGGGAGTGTACACGAGGGATATATGGATCTGCAGATTCAGGAGGAGAGGCACGACTTGGAGCTAGTTGACGAGACACATACCTATCAATATGAGGAGAGTGAGTCACCTCTGTTGGAGATTCCATTGTTAGATCAGGTTGTGGAGACTGATAGTTTGATGGGATACTCACTTCTAGGATCAGTCTACAGTGATGAGGATACACTCCTTATTGGTCGGGATGACCATACACATGTCTAGACACATCTGTATGGGATCCAGGCGCAGATGATATTAGGAGAGTGAGCGCACAGGAGGATACAGCTACCCATACAGGATATAGTGCAATTCAGATGGGGGTAGTAGTTGATGATGGTGTGCAGTGGCATACACGAAGACTCAATAGCACAGTGGACAGTTCAATGCGTTATCTTTTGAGGAGTGTGTTGTTGGGGATTCCATTGTTGACACTAGCAGTGAGGGGCATGAGGTAGCACCTCAGCAGGATTGTGATCAGGAGTCACAACACTTGACGGGACAGTTGAGAGTCGGTGAGGACATGATCATGGCAGCCACTAGATGCATTGATGATACACATGCATTGGTGGCAAGTTATTGTTAGAGGGCCTCGATGGCACATGATAGTTCAGATGGGGGACTTGTCATTGATGACTTTCATACACTCGAGAGAGTGTCTGTGATGAGGGCCGACTACCAGCAATTATTGATGGATAGAGATTACCTATTGGAGGTTGGCGAGATGTATCACAAGGCGCTAAGGGAGAAGGAGATTGAGTTGGACAGACTCACTCATGAGTTGGTGAGCACACGAGGGAGTCTTGGAAGGCACACAACCAGCCCTTCAGAAATCAAAGTCCATATCAGAGAATCTCCTTGAGGAGACTAGTCAAAGATCAACAACATCTATCTCAACAGAGAGTCAAATATATCCTTCAGCCACATTGCTAGAGGATGTTGGTGGTTTGGCAGTGGAGCACCAGTTGATGGAGGAGCATGAGGAGTACCCAGGATCACTGATGAGTGTAGAGAGATATGATCTAGAGATGAAAGAGGATGTCCATAGGTCACAGGGACCACCCTTCACGAGGGGTTTTGAGATAGTTGGGCACACACATACACATGGGGATTCCAAAGCTAGGGGCAGTTATGAGGACACTTCCATTTGTGTTCCGGGATTGGTTGACCCAGTAGTACACCCAGGATCCATGATGTTGCAGGAGATTACATGAGTATGCAGGGGCATACAGTGATGAGCGGTAGTTCACAGAGACATGCAGAGGTGTACAATGGGATTCAGGGGGACGCATTGGATCGCAGGGAGGAGACGTATTTAATGGAGCATGGAGATTCCTCTCCCTTGCAACAGTATATAGATCTGGGAGATCACCTTCACAGTAGCAGTAGTTGCATGAGTGAGGATGGTTGGAGAGTGATTGACCAACAATTTATGGAGCTACCTACTGTTGTACCCGATGGTTGGAATTTAGTGATGAGTACAGGCAATTATACGCCATGGGTATTGGTGGATGAGCTTTTGGTCAAGTCCTTGGGATTGACCAAAGTATATGATACTTTCTAATCCTACAGACGGTTGGAAATATTTCTAGTAGCCTTTCCTGATACTTCATCATTGATAGCAGCACAGGGGGAGATAGACAGTGGCAGGACACATGGAGAGTTGGTGGGCAGAGACCTCTTGACAGGAGTGACTTTATTGCATACAGCAAGATAGGGGTGGCTCATTCGAGACAGCCATATGAGGCTTGGAGAGTGATGGAGAGCACCCTCAGCCATGGGACAGAGTATGTTCTAGAGATGGATATAGGTTCAGAGTCTCAGCAGGATGAGGTCTGGGAGCAGAGATGGACAGATGTTTCTGATGAGGTCTATGAGGTCAGTTGGCAGGAGGTATGGTCGCAGCAGGCAGTGTCAGGGATATTGAGGACCGTACATGATATACCTATGGTTGGACAGCTTGGCCATTTCAGGACTCGTCAACAGGACGAAGAGAGATTCACTGTGGGGGATCTTGATGATGATTTCATGAGACACATGGGGGCATGTTTGGTATTTCAGCATCACGGGTCAGGGCATGACTCTGTAGCTACCCTTGTTTCATTGCTGAGTTGGGAGAGTATGCTAGCTTCTCTCGACCCTGGGGCACTAGAGATATATAGTAGGGATGACATCATAGAGATATTGTTGGAGCATGAGACTCTGCAAGTAGCAGTGTGGATTGGCAGGGACGCTGAGTTTAGTGATTATGGACAGGACAACATGACTATCAACATACTTCGACCAGAGGTTTACAGTTTTGTGGGCACTGAGATACTTGGTATGACATACTCAAAGTTATGTGATACAGGATTTGGTGCTCTTTTAGAGCGCATGAGAGTTTCAAAGACTTGCATGATTGGTTCCTTCCATTTTTTGGGGAACTTGAGAGCAAGTCGAGATGAGTATGTTTTGTCGTTGGATGGATCTCCTTGGTTGAGGAGTAGATATATCAATAGATCATCTTCTTGGTGGTCCGAGGGTCTGGCTTTTACCAGAGGCGATAGTGGGGAGATGGGTTTTTGTGAGATACTCCCTGATGGATGGATATTGTATTTACTTGTTCCGTTGGTTGGGGGTCTCCTGGAGATTCATGGTGTTGATATCTTACAGGACTATTCTTCACAGGGCACTGCAGTTCGCATCTTGATATGGGATCCAGGGATTGGAGTGCTTGATAGTCCAGAGTTTGATGGGGTTGAAATCCGAGTAGAGTGGTTGCTTGGGGAGTTGATCGAGGATTGGGTACACACGATCATTCTACTCATCAAGAGCGTTTGGGTATCATGTACGGTGAGCACTTGGAGGGGCCATGTCTTGAGAAGAGCTTACTACAGGTCACACAAGTGGATATGGGATCTTGGTATCACATACTGAGTGATTCAGTTATTGCTTGAGGACAAGCAATATTCTAGCAGGGAGGACTGTAATGTCCCCATTTTTGGACATTATTATATTACAGAGTGTTATGCTAACCAGAGTAACCAGATGGGTGTGACAGCGAGTTCAGAAGATATTGAGGGGTTTTATTGGGCTCGACCTACATCGTTCATCATATTTTATTATCAGGATCCATCCCACACAGCTTGGCTTTGGTTTCGTTGCATTTCGACGATTTCTGTAATTTTGAGTTATTATGGGTTATATTTTAATTAAATTCACTAAGGTCATATTGGGCATAATACTTGGAGGAACCTCTTAGTGTAACAGCTCATCGGAATCGGGAGGAAGAGAACTACAGGATGAGATGATGAGAAGTGACTTTCAGTGGCCGAAGAATCCATAAGGATGGATAAATCACTTTTTAGAGGTAAAATGGTTAATTAGTTAATAAAGTGATTTAATTAAGGAATAATCAAATAAAGTAAAGGTTACTTGGAGAGAAAAGGTGAACAGGGGGATAAAAGAGAGATAGGGGCCTCTATTCTCTCATTATGTTGATTATCATTTTGATGTCTGGCTTCTTGTTAGAGATCCCATGATACTTGGGGGTTTTGAGGGTTTTGACTGAACAAAACCTAGAGATTAGCTCGGTGGTGAAAGATTCCACCTTTCCTAATCCAAGCTTGGCCAAGGAGGTGAAAAATTCCTCCCTCACTATTCTACATCAGTTTCTATTCAGTTCAGATCCATTTCAGTCATTCATTTGTGAAGCAGGGCGAAATATTGCTTGGAGGGGTGCATCTGGTAGTGGAAATCTTCATATTTTGGGGTTGTATCAGTTTCTACTTGTTGGGATCGAATTTTATACATCTTGGGTGAATTATTTATGAGGATATTGGCCATTTCATTGGTGGATTAAGCCTCATCTTCAGCCAGGGCGAATTCAGACCAAGCAGGGCACATATATTGTCATTGGGGTCATCCTTTGCTGGAGAAATTACATACTTTTGGAGTAGTTGTTAGAGGGATTCTATTGGGAGACTCTTTGCCTTTCTTTGGCTGCAATTTGTATGGATATTCCAGCCATATATCAGTTGTAGCAAATACATTTCAGATCTGGAAATTACTATGTGTTGGACAGCCAAGTGCATATTAAATAAAGCAAGGATTTGAGGTACTATCTTATGGTGTTTAATAGCTATTAGTTTCTGATTTATTTGGTTATCATTGCATGTGTTTTCCTTATATATTACATGAAGAAATATGGTTCAAATACATCAGAAAATACACTTAAATGAATGCTACAGCCATTGCACACAAAGTGTTTGACAAAACACTTCAACCAACCAACTACAAATAAACATAACAGGAAACACAAATTCAAAACAGCCACTCATTGGGATGGGTTTTAGGTGTTTCATGTGATATGTTTGACATAAACATCATCCCTTAAACTTGAGTTAATTGGGACAACAAGTATTGAAGTGATTTCAAGGGAGTTGGGAGCTTGTATGCCAAGTGTTTGACGAAATTCCTCAACTACATAGATCTGATTTTTACATCAGATTTGGTTGGGAACATTACAAGCTTAGTGCAAATACCAGCTATCTGCTCATCTGTGGATAAGTGATGGAGCCTCACTGCTCCTTCCTGCACCATGTCTCTAATGAAGTCCTGCAACATCCTCCGAAAAGCCACCCTGCTTCATATCTTGCGTCATTGGCTATGATAATGACTAGGTGCTATAGATATCTTCTTCCCTGCTTGTCTGGAAATCCTGCTCGATCCCAAGCTGAAGTAGCACCCCAGGTGCTAGATCTGTCTTCTTCACTTCCAATCCAAAAATTGTATATCCTGGAAGCCATACTTCATCATTAGAGATCAATGATATCTATCTGTACCACAACATAGGTGCATGTTGTGTTGTAACCCAATAATACGGTCATGGCTCTACCATATACTGGCACAAGTTGCTCTCTGCAAAGAAAATGCCTACCCCATCACACAACTTCCTCAGATGTATCGTCGTAGGTGTGGCCATGGACTTCCTGTCCATCATGCTAAACCTCTTCAGTCTCCTTACTGAAGATCTCATCTGGTGCCAACCATGCTTCCAATCCAGTCAAGATCCTTCATCTCAAACTTTGAAATCAACTCCCTCTATCTGAGATAATCCTCGGACCACGCTTCTGTTTGTTGCATGCCCCTTTGCATTCTGCAAAGTGTCACGAAACTATGTTGGCTTCTTCTTGATCACTAACTCCCTCTGAGTCTAACTCCCTCTCAGTTTTATCTCTTATGACCTACCCGAAAAAAGAAACAAGAACAAAAAAATCTCCATGGTATCCTCCAACGAAGATATCCTGCCTAGAGTCTAGGACAGTAACCAAGAACATCTCCTAAAGGAGATCAACTTCATTTCATAAATAATAACCATTTACATAAGAACAAGAATATCTCCTAGAGAGGAGAACAACAAGTGTATCTTTAGTATTAAGGGGTTAGTATAATGATCATAACTCCAATAGATCAAGATGCAGCATAAGATAATAATGCCATACAGCTAGAGACATATCAATTTTAAATAATCAAACCTGGAGTATTCACTGCTTGGACAAGGTCTCTTGTACATCCCTTGCAAACACACTCATGATTAGTTGGATGATATAACTTCAAAAGAATATACAAGTGCATACCTTTGAAATTTGCAGCATCGTTCAGCTTGAATTCTAATCTGAAACTAGACACCATCTTGACAAGAAGAGGTTAGAAACTTAATCAAAAAGGTTCAATGATTAGAACAAGCTAGAAACCGTGAAATTTTAACTTTGACCACGAAAATCAATTTTTCATCAGAAGTCAACCTTTGACTTTGACCAATCAACCTTTGACTTTGACTTTGACTAGTGAAACTTTGTCTTTGACCCAAAAACTCAAAATTGACTTTTTTGCTGGTTGAGGGCACCAGAGGGTGCACTAGGCTAGGGCGCACTTGAATACCCAAAAATTAGGTCCAATACTTCACTGAAAGTGCCCAAGAATTTAGGTTTAGGGTTCGTTGCAGCTGCAAAATCATAAACCCTAGTTGCAGTTGCAATTGGTGCTACAACGAGCTTAACAAAGAATTGCCTTGCTACCTTCCAGTGGTTAGACTATCCTGAAGGTGGTGTGGGCCCATAACCTGTTAGAATAATGTAGATGTGCTCGTTTCACCACAGACAATGCTACACCATTGTCACCCAACCATAGGCACAAAGCCACCCCCGAGCACCTTAACCTTTGACAGAAAGAATGATTCCAGGAAGCCACGCCATAACCAACAGATAACCAAGAGAGGGCACTTTCTCCAAGGGTAGTGCACAAGAGAAAGTACCAGAAAGACTGAAAAAAGAGAAAATCATACAACTACAGCTATTGTTGCTCCTCCTCCAAACTTGTGCATTGTTTTTGGGTGACTGCGAGTGTGTGAGTGAGTGAACAAATGAGCCAAGACGTCCTCTATTTTTAGTGGTTCTGTCACCTGTCTGGGCCAACTTGTCTTCCTGGAGGATAATATCTTAATATTGTGTATTCTGCTGAGCCAACATGTCTTATAGGGTTTTCACACATCTGTTTAGGGTTTATCTTGCTGCAAGAATATTCTATTCTAGTCAAAGGTTACATATGGAGGTTAATACCTCTCGCAGCTACCATAATATCAACAATTCATGCCTAGAGGATCTAGCTCAGACACAGCAGTGGTTGTTAGAGTTAGAGAGAGCAACTTATATAGGCTAAAGGGCCAGGCTGCCAGCCTATGTTAACTATGTGTTAAATTTATATGCAGCAGCGAGAGCCATTCTCCTGGAAGATGGCTAAGACCCTAGACGAGATCTAGGGCACCCAGTGCACTCCTGGGATATGTGGTCTGGGACCAATA
>JZKD02S1879639.1:0-11020 GCA_000966675.3 Picea glauca
ATTGTATTGGATTGACCACTTTATTAACTTCACTCTCCAAGGGGACAGTGGGATCAATCGAGGATGGAATCAGATTGACCACTTCATCAACCAATGGTTGGTTGGAAGAAGGTTCATATGAAGCAATTGGAGGTTGTTGCTGGGAAATAACAATGTGTTCCAACAATTTTGAAGATTCATCCATACAAGGGAAACATTAAGTGTAGTGCATTTCCCTTGATAACCAATAAGGAATATTGAATTGACCCTTTTTCCCCCAACCTCATGATTACTATTCGATGGGTTGTCACTAGCATGACATGCAACGAATGGAAACATGGGTTGTTGAGAACCCTAAGAGAAAAATTCCAGTACCTTGGGAATACTAGGGCATTGTTTAAGAAGGTGGTCACCCTTACGAATCCTGCAAGGGAATTTTTTCTTGTGATGTGTGTTGGTAGACTTGTCAATATCATCAACACTCCTAGCATTATTATCATTGATTGGTTGATTTCCCCCTTGTGTTATAAAAACAGGATCACATAGAAATAAAATAAAATAAAAATGTGGAAATAAAACACATAAGATACAAAATACAATAGAGACACAGATATACGTGGTTCACCTAGTGTGGGATACGTCCACCAAAGAAATTGCCAGGTCCTTCCTTTTTATTATCCAACAAATGAAGGGATACAACCTACAACACACCCATTGTAACTTCCTCTTCTTTTTATCACAATCTCCTCTCTCAGAATATAATATTCACAATGATACACAACCAAAATACAATTCCCTCATAAAAGAGGGTTGCATTCTATGGAAAAAAAACCTAACATAACTTCTACCATTAGATCTGCGACCTTATAATGAACGGTTCAGATTTACTATGAAATTACAATATAAATTTACAAGGCAATTTTTCCTTCAGGGGCCCACTTGCCATTGGACCCCCCGGCCAGGGGGATGAGCCCCCCAGACCCCACAAGGGGGGAAATACCCCCTGCAACCCCCTTGCGTGGAGGGGTGTACAGTCTTCATGGGGTATAAACATGGCTAAAAACAAACACCTCTGAATCAGGAAGATAATCAGGTTTCACAACCAACAATCTCCCACTTGGAGACTAGTCACAACAAATCCATTGTTGTTGTATCTTCTGGACTATGAGCCTTCTTGGACCTGAAAAATTTATCATCTTCACCTGCATGTTTGAAGACCAACTAAAACTAATTAGGAACTCAGTTTCTCCCTGGTTACTCTTTTTGTTAACATGTCTGCAGGATTTTGGCTAGTATGTATCTTTTCCAATTTCAAATGTCCATCTTCCAAGACAGATCATATGAAATTGTACACAAGTTGTATATTCTTAGTATTTGAATGGAAGGCTGAGTTGTTTTCAAGATGAATCACACTCTCACTGTCACAATACAACCTGTTATTCTCCTACTTATTTCCCTATTCCTCCATAAATCTTTGTAACCAAATCATTTATTTACTAGCCTCTGTAGCAACAACATACTCTGCTTCTGTTGTTGAAAGTGCAACAACCTTTTGTAATTTTGAAATCCAACTTATTGTTGTTCCACCTACACTAAAAACATACCATGTGGTGCTTCTCCTGCTATCTTTATCACTTGCCATATCTGAATCAACATAGCCCTGTAGAACAATGTCTGAACCTCCAAAACATAATGCATGAGTAGCAGTACCTCTCAAATACATGAGAATCCACTTTATTTCCTCCCAATATTAATTACCTGGATTGTTCATATACCTTCTCACAAATCCCATTGCATGTGCAATATCTAGTCTTGTGAAAACCATCACATATATCAAGTTTCTAATTGTTGACGAATAAGGGATCATGGACATGTATTCTATCTCCTCCCATGTCTTGGGACACATTTCCTTAGTTAATTTGAAATGTTTGGCCAAAGGTGTACTAACTCAATTTTCATTCTGCATTCTAAACCTCTCCAACACCTTCTCTATGTACTCACCCTGAGAAAATGTCAATTTGCGATTTTTCTTGTCTCTTGTTATTCTCATACCAAGGATTTTCTCTGCAACACCCAAATATTTCATCACAAATAAATTATCTAATTTATTATTGAGCACATTTATATCCTGCATATTAGACCTTGCAACAATCATGTCATCTAAATACAATAACAAGATAATATAGCTTCCATTTTCTAGCCTTTTAAAATAAACACAGTAATAAGAATGACATCTACTATAACCTTGCTCTGCCATAAACCTGTCAAACTTAAAATACCACTACCTTGGAGCTTGCTTTAGGCCATACAAGCTCTTCTTCAACCTGCATACCAAATTATCCTTCCCTTTGACCTCATACCCCTGTGGTTGTTGCATATAAATCTCTTCCTCCAAATCCCCATGTGTTATAACCCTAAATTGCACCACACATGCTTACTTGGCATCAAGCCATCTCATATCCCTTATTTGCCAAAGCATTGTTGAACAACTCTTTAAAAAACCTCTTTTATAAAGGCCCACGCACCCTACTCCATTACTGCACGTGTGTACACACTGGCTGACCTAAAACAACCCGCGTGGACTGACAAAAGCACGAAAAAAGGAAAGTTGCCGACGGAACACAAAAGCTATGGGTGAGTTAACTGAAACTCCCAGCCATGCATGGTTGAGGGTTCATCCAAATACGTAGCTCCTTATAGCCTATAAAAGAAGGGGTAGGGGTCCCATTTGGAGGAGGAAAAATATAGCAAAGAAACTCTGCCCATTTGCATATTCCCATTGTCCCAACCCTTTATCCTTTCCTTATGCCAAAGGAGATACAAAGAAAAATAGTTGGAGGATAGTTGAAGAGGAGCCCAGGATCAGGTTCGCGGAGCGGTGGCCGGTCTCAACTTTTGTAAGTTGACTCATTCAAAGTAATAAAGAAAGTGCTTTTTCCGTCCCAATTCATGATTTATTCATAGTTTGCTAAGTACATGTTTGAATTTCTAACCCGTTAGTCTATAGGTAGTATGCATGTGTAGTTGTTTCTTGTCTTGTATGCAGGTCAGCGTTGGAAAGGAGAACTGNATTGTATTGGATTGACCACTTTATTAACTTCACTCTCCAAGGGGACAGTGGGATCAATCGAGGATGGAATCAGATTGACCACTTCATCAACCAATGGTTGGTTGGAAGAAGGTTCATATGAAGCAATTGGAGGTTGTTGCTGGGAAATAACAATGTGTTCCAACAATTTTGAAGATTCATCCATACAAGGGAAACATTAAGTGTAGTGCATTTCCCTTGATAACCAATAAGGAATATTGAATTGACCCTTTTTCCCCCAACCTCATGATTACTATTCGATGGGTTGTCACTAGCATGACATGCAACGAATGGAAACATGGGTTGTTGAGAACCCTAAGAGAAAAATTCCAGTACCTTGGGAATACTAGGGCATTGTTTAAGAAGGTGGTCACCCTTACGAATCCTGCAAGGGAATTTTTTCTTGTGATGTGTGTTGGTAGACTTGTCAATATCATCAACACTCCTAGCATTATTATCATTGATTGGTTGATTTCCCCCTTGTGTTATAAAAACAGGATCACATAGAAATAAAATAAAATAAAAATGTGGAAATAAAACACATAAGATACAAAATACAATAGAGACACAGATATACGTGGTTCACCTAGTGTGGGATACGTCCACCAAAGAAATTGCCAGGTCCTTCCTTTTTATTATCCAACAAATGAAGGGATACAACCTACAACACACCCATTGTAACTTCCTCTTCTTTTTATCACAATCTCCTCTCTCAGAATATAATATTCACAATGATACACAACCAAAATACAATTCCCTCATAAAAGAGGGTTGCATTCTATGGAAAAAAAACCTAACATAACTTCTACCATTAGATCTGCGACCTTATAATGAACGGTTCAGATTTACTATGAAATTACAATATAAATTTACAAGGCAATTTTTCCTTCAGGGGCCCACTTGCCATTGGACCCCCCGGCCAGGGGGATGAGCCCCCCAGACCCCACAAGGGGGGAAATACCCCCTGCAACCCCCTTGCGTGGAGGGGTGTACAGTCTTCATGGGGTATAAACATGGCTAAAAACAAACACCTCTGAATCAGGAAGATAATCAGGTTTCACAACCAACAATCTCCCACTTGGAGACTAGTCACAACAAATCCATTGTTGTTGTATCTTCTGGACTATGAGCCTTCTTGGACCTGAAAAATTTATCATCTTCACCTGCATGTTTGAAGACCAACTAAAACTAATTAGGAACTCAGTTTCTCCCTGGTTACTCTTTTTGTTAACATGTCTGCAGGATTTTGGCTAGTATGTATCTTTTCCAATTTCAAATGTCCATCTTCCAAGACAGATCATATGAAATTGTACACAAGTTGTATATTCTTAGTATTTGAATGGAAGGCTGAGTTGTTTTCAAGATGAATCACACTCTCACTGTCACAATACAACCTGTTATTCTCCTACTTATTTCCCTATTCCTCCATAAATCTTTGTAACCAAATCATTTATTTACTAGCCTCTGTAGCAACAACATACTCTGCTTCTGTTGTTGAAAGTGCAACAACCTTTTGTAATTTTGAAATCCAACTTATTGTTGTTCCACCTACACTAAAAACATACCATGTGGTGCTTCTCCTGCTATCTTTATCACTTGCCATATCTGAATCAACATAGCCCTGTAGAACAATGTCTGAACCTCCAAAACATAATGCATGAGTAGCAGTACCTCTCAAATACATGAGAATCCACTTTATTTCCTCCCAATATTAATTACCTGGATTGTTCATATACCTTCTCACAAATCCCATTGCATGTGCAATATCTAGTCTTGTGAAAACCATCACATATATCAAGTTTCTAATTGTTGACGAATAAGGGATCCTGGACATGTATTCTATCTCCTCCCGTGTCTTGGGACACATTTCCTTAGTTAATTTGAAATGTTTGGCCAAAGGTGTACTAACTCATTTTTCATTTTGCATTCTAAACCTCTCCAACACCTTCTCTATGTACTCACCCTGAGAAAATGTCAATTTGCGATTTTTCTTGTCTCTTGTTATTCTCATACCAAGGATTTTCTCTGCAACACGCAAATATTTCATCACAAATAAATTATCTAATTTATTCTTGAGCACATTTATATCCTGCATATTAGACCTTGCAACAATCATGTCATCTACATACAATAACAAGATAATATAGCTTCCATTTTCTAGCCTTTTAAAATAAACACAGTAATAAGAATGACATCTACTATAACCTTGCTCTGCCATAAACCTGTCAAACTTAAAATACCACTACCTTGGAGCTTGCTTTAGGCCATACAAGCTCTTCTTCAACCTGCATACCAAATTATCCTTCCCTTTGACCTCATACCCCTGTGGTTGTTGCATATAAATCTCTTCCTCCAAATCCCCATGTGTTATAACCCTAAATTGCACCACACATGCTTACTTGGCATCAAGCCATCTCATATCCCTTATTTGCCAAAGCATTGTTGAACAACTCTTTAAAAAACCTCTTTTATAAAGGCCCACGCACCCTACTCCATTACTGCACGTGTGTACACACTGGCTGACCTAAAACAACCCGCGTGGACTGACAAAAGCACGAAAAAAGGAAAGTTGCCGACGGAACACAAAAGCTATGGGTGAGTTAACTGAAACTCCCAGCCATGCATGGTTGAGGGTTCATCCAAATACGTAGCTCCTTATAGCCTATAAAAGAAGGGGTAGGGGTCCCATTTGGAGGAGGAAAAATATAGCAAAGAAACTCTGCCCATTTGCATATTCCCATTGTCCCAACCCTTTATCCTTTCCTTATGCCAAAGGAGATACAAAGAAAAATAGTTGGAGGATAGTTGAAGAGGAGCCCAGGATCAGGTTCGCGGAGCGGTGGCCGGTCTCAACTTTTGTAAGTTGACTCATTCAAAGTAATAAAGAAAGTGCTTTTTCCGTCCCAATTCATGATTTATTCATAGTTTGCTAAGTACATGTTTGAATTTCTAACCCGTTAGTCTATAGGTAGTATGCATGTGTAGTTGTTTCTTGTCTTGTATGCAGGTCAGCGTTGGAAAGGAGAACTGTGAACAAGTAATCAAGTACGACAAGGGATTGACATCAAACGCCCGGAACGAGGTAGGTTGATCTAGCCATTGCATTTACTGAAAATAAATGGGATTTAAGTCTGGGGATGAAGGTAGAAAGTAAATTTTCTCTAGGTCATATATGCATGCAAAGTCTAACCCTATTTGCTAGTCCATAAGGAGATTTCCCTCACAACAGACTTGGCGACCATACTAGGGAAAATATCTAGGGTTCCTAGAATTTTATTTAGTTTTTGGGTAGTTTTGAAGACTAGTTTTTCTTGCATGTTTTTTCTTTTAGTTTATGTAAGGTCTGAGCTAGCAGGGAGTCTATTTTTCCATACTAGCTTTCTCTGTCATTTGCTTGACTGTGTTTTTTTTTGGGACCCACAGAGGTACACACGGTCTGAATAAGGTCTGCACGCGTGTACCCGCGCCCTACTCTCTTACAGCCCATGTGTGAACGCTAGCTGAAGAAGTAGCAGTAGCGTGTAGAGTTCAGAGAATTTTTGAGGCAGTCATCCTCTTCCCTGTCAGAATCACACATTCTCAGGGGTTTTCTGGAATTATGTCTAAGTCTTGGTTGTTTGCAGTCTTATCTCAAATTGTTTTGTTGTATAAATGTTTTCTTACATTGTTTGCTTTTTATGTTAAAAAAGAGTATCCAAGCCTTCAGGAGACCCTGGTTATCAATATCAACGGTCTCTTCCTAGTTTGGTCTATCTTTTTTTAGTTTTTCTCAGAGTTTAGATATACGTGTGGCCTATACAAGGTCATCCCATGTATACACTCTCTCTGTCTCTATAAATCTCGCGTTCACACACTGGTTGTTGGATTAACAGTAGCGTGCTTGTGCAGGATAATTTCTGTTGAGGGTAAGGCAGTCATCCTTTCCCTTGATGAGAATTATACCTCTCAGGTATTTGAATCTCTGTCTTAGTAGGTAGTAGCTTAGGATTAATCTTACCTTTATCTTTCTTTTTCTCATTTAAAAAGTTGTCATAAAAATAAACGAATTTTTTTAAGGTTTTTAGACAAGTGTGAGAGTCATTTTTTTTTTATTGCTAGTGTGTGATTTCTTGAAGTGGTTCTTTGTGATCTGCGTTTAGGCCAGAATTGTTTTTCTTGATTTTTGCTTGTTGGTATTTTTCCTTTTTTTTCTTTATTAGCATTTAAATAAATACAAAAATCTCTTTTCTTTTTCTTGTTTGGTTGAAGAGTGTGTTTCTGCATTATTAGCCAGGGAAAGGTCGTTATTTCATAATCTTTTGCAGTTCACTTAGATCACAAGTAGCTCATAGCCGAGTGAAATTCCTTTTGAGTTTGTTGTCCAAAATCTTAGAAAATTTTAAAAAATAAAAAAATAAAATTGAAAAGTTGTTGAAATTTTGCATTAAGAAAATTTTTTGTTTCCAACTTTTTACTCATTTTTCTTTCGTCTTTTACACATCATCAATTTCACTTCCATACCCCTTGACATAATACAAATCCATAAAACTAACGCTAAAATCTAAAATTTATTAGACTTTCATGTTTGTAGGGTTAACCAACTAGTTCAGGATTAGGGCCTTGGATTAGGTTGGAGAGAAAACTCTTCAAGGCCATTTCAAATAAAAAATTGGAGTCTGAGTTAGGGAGTGTCTAAGTCCAGTATCATGGAAGTTATCNCATGTTTGAATTTCTAACCCGTTAGTCTATAGGTAGTATGCATGTGTAGTTGTTTCTTGTCTTGTATGCAGGTCAGCGTTGGAAAGGAGAACTGCGAACAAGTAATCAAGTACGACAAGGGATTGACATCAAACGCCCGGAACGAGGTAGGTTGATTTAGCCATTGCATTTACTGAAAATAAATGGGATTTAAGTCTGGGGATGAAGGTAGAAAGTAAATTTTCTCTAGGTCATATATGCATGCAAATTCTAACCCTATTTGCTAGTCCGTAAGGAGATTTCCCTCACAACAAAATTGGCGACCATACTAGGGAAAATATCTAGGGTTCCTAGAATTTTATTTAGTTTTTGGGTAGTTTTGAAGACTAGTTTTTCTTGCATGTTTTTTCTTTTAGTTTATGTAAGGTCTGAGCTAGCAGGGAGTCTATTTTTCCATACTAGCTTTCTCTGTCATTTGCTTGAATGTGTTTTTTTTTGGGACCCACAGAGGTACACACGGTCTGAATAAGGTCTGCACGCATGTACCCGCGCCCTACTCTCTTACAGCCCACGTGTGAACGCTAGCTGAAGAAGTAGCAGTAGCGTGTAGAGTTCAGAGAATTTTTGAGGCAGTCATCCTCTTCCCTGTCAGAATCACACATTCTCAGGGGTTTTCTGGAATTGTGTCTAAGTCTTGGTTGTTTGCAGTCTTATCTCAAATTGTTTTGCTGTATAAATGTTTTCTTACATTGTTTGCTTTTTATGTTAAAAAAGAGTATCCAAGCCTTCAGGAGACCCTGGTTATCAATATCAGTGGTCTCTTCCTAGTTTGGTTTGTCTTTTTTTAGTTTTTCTCAGAGTTTAGATATACGTGTGGCATATACAAGGTCAGCCCATGTATACACTCTCTCTGTCTCTATAAATCTCGCGTTCACACGCTGGTTGTTGGATTAACAGTAGCGTGCTTGTGAAGGATAATTTCTGTTGAGGGTAAGGCAGTCATCCTTTCCCTTGATGAGAATTATACCTCTCAGGTATTTGAATCTCTGTCTTAGTAGGTAGTAGCTTAGGATTAATCTTACCTTTATCTTTCTTTTTCTCATTTAAAAAGTTGTCATAAAAATAAACGAATTTTTTTAAGGTTTTTAGACAAGTGTGAGAGTCATTTTTTTTTTATTGCTAGTGTGTGATTTCTTGAAGTGGTTCTTTGTGATCTGCGTTTAGGCCAGAATTGTTTTTCTTGATTTTTGCTTGTTGGTATTTTTCCTTTTTTTTCTTTATTAGCATTTAAATAAATACAAAAATCTCTTTTCTTTTTCTTGTTTGGTTGAAGAGTGTGTTTCTGCATTATTAGCCAGGGAAAGGTCGTTATTTCATAATCTTTTGCAGTTCACTTAGATCACAAGTAGCTCATAGCCGAGTGAAATTCCTTTTGAGTTTGTTGTCCAAAATCTTAGAAAATTTTAAAAAATAAAAAAATAAAATTGAAAAGTTGTTGAAATTTTGCATTAAGAAAATTTTTTGTTTCCAACTTTTTACTCATTTTTCTTTCGTCTTTTACACATCATCAATTTCACTTCCATACCCCTTGACATAATACAAATCCATAAAACTAACGCTAAAATCTAAAATTTATTAGACTTTCATGTTTGTAGGGTTAACCAACTAGTTCAGGATTAGGGCCTTGGATTAGGTTGGAGAGAAAACTCTTCAAGGCCATTTCAAATAAAAAATTGGAGTCTGAGTTAGGGAGTGTCTAAGTCCAGTATCATGGAAGTTATCTGGGACCCCCCTCTAACATAGGGGATAAACACGAGGTCACGTGAAGAAAGGTAGCGGAGTTAACCCCTCCAAAGTTGGACCAATAGTAGTGGAGAACACATATAGAGGGCTTGTCTTGGGATTCCGTTGTTTGAATTTTCCATGGGGATTCATGGGTCTCGAATCCATTCGAGGTCCTCAGTTGTCTTTCGAACCATTTTCTCTCAATACCCTTGACATTTTTCAAGATCGATACCCTGCTCATTGTGGTCTACCCGACTTTCGACTATACCCGCCTGGTGACTATTCGCGCGTTGGCAACCTAGTTGCCCATATTTTTAGGGACTTACATGGGTGATTGCGGGGGTATACCGTGGTACCTAGGACAAAAATCGGGCCACGCTTTGCAGAGTATACCCAGAGGGTGCTTCCTTTTTCGAGTTTCACTTGCACCGGTAAGTTTCTCTAGTGTTGGTTACACTGGAGCCACTTGGCCTGTTGCCGGCTTACATTGGAGCCACCCCCGCCACCATTAAGGTGAAAGCTAGACCAACAAGGGTCTTTTGAAGTGACCGGGTCAAAAGAAATTGTACCCGACCAACATCCAGAGGAATTGACCATTTTGGACATTGGTGTAAATTCTCTTGGCCCAGTTGAAACCCCAACCACTGAGTTCTTGGCATCTTTCATCGTACCAATTCAATTTTACGAGCACTAGATAGTGTCGCACACAGCAATGGAAACAAATTCTTTTACTTCTTCTGGGAATTCTTCAATTACCACTACGGTTGTCACCATAGGAGCATTTCCACCTCCTAACCCATCGTCACCAGTATGAATCACCATGGTTTCGACCGCAACTACCTCGCACAGCGGTCCAATACCATCTTCGGCGGCGGCCACACCCCCTTTCACACCAAGTGCGGCAGGACCTCCATTCTCATACGGGATGCCTAGTTCAGGTACAAGTCCTGTACTTTCCTACTCCACTTTACAGACTTTCTGTCTGGGGGCAAGGAGCTCTAGCGCTCGTCTGCAAGGTCACATGGGGGGCACTCCTACTCCTTTTAATGCTTTCCCTTACAGAGGAGGTCATATACCTCCTTCATCCCCTTCACTCAGTGGCTCACATCAGCAGTCCGTCGGGCAACCTACACACCATAGTTTATTTGGAACGGGGATTCAAGGACCACCTTCGCATAGTATGCTGGTAGGTTTGACACCATTTTATTTAAAAAGAATGTTTGGTAACAATGCCTTCTCATCAATTGCTTTCCTGATTGGGGGTAATCCCATTTTTGGACAATCTAATCCTATGCAGGGTACTATTTCTACACAGGGGGAAAACCTAGAAACTTCTTCCACATCAGGGCCTTGGAATTCTTGGCAGGGATCCATTCCTGTTGGGAAAATACTGAGAGGGGGGGTGAATCAGTATTTTGAGCTATTAACAATTTTTCACTTTTCTTTCACTGAAAAATCTTAGTCTACTTTATAGAGACCAGTTATTGTATA
>JZKD02S1879639.1:19046-50388 GCA_000966675.3 Picea glauca
TACTCACTGTTGACCACGTTTCATTAATTTTCACACTGGATCAGGCAGTTTCATCTAGTGGTTATGATAGTCACAGAAATTATCTCAAGAGTAAACACAAATCTACAGACTATCATGTAGTTACTAAAGGACACATAAAAACAACTCAATAAACCTGGAGATAATGCTTCTGATCTCATGTTTGCTGAACCCACAGCTGAGATCTCTCTGTCAATGTAGATCTGCCGCCCAAATGCCACAAGGACGTTCCTCTTTCTTCAAATCTTCCATGCTGCATGCACAAATGACCTCACCCGCCAGTAGCTATCCTTATTGTCAGAAAATGGCCTCTGCGTCCTGCAAAAGGACCTCTGAAACCTCTCACTGTCCTCCTTTGCCTCTGCCCATTTTTGTCTGTAGGAAGAGCTTCGACCCCTTCTTATGCCCATTGGTCCAAGACACGTTCAACGCTCATCGGGTCCCATATTTATTACCCGGAGGAAATCGGGCTCCTATTTAAATTTTTAATTAAACTTACGCATGTCGTTTCGAATCGGGTTTCAACATTCCATATGCTAGCCCTGCTGGCTATAGGCCTTGGCCCCATAAGACTGTCAACACATGACCTCGGTCAAACCGCTCATCGGGGTTTCGACATTTTCGATGTCACGATGTACATGCCTCCAAGATTCCCGATCCCCGATTTCCTGAGCTTTAGCCCCATCCGGCTACACAATGGTCCATATGACCATTACCCATGATCACGACCTAACCCCTTCGGGGCTACGGGGTTTGTGATGCATCAATGCATTCACCCGGTGATTCCCGATCATCCAAATCCCGATGCTTCATTCATATGCTAACAGCTGGCCTCTACTACGCCTCTGTCCTCCTTCGCTGCTGTGCTAATAGTTGTACCCCACTCATCGGGATTTCGCGGATCGCGATTTTGAAATGCACAGAACCTTTGTGGCCAGGATCTCCGATATCCTGATTTCCGATATGCCAACTCGCTCCTGATTTCCGACACCTGTCCCTCAAATGGACTGTCTCGATACCTTCGAGATTTCGGGACTTTCGATCTCTCATTTCCTTCAACATCAGGAACTCCGATTTCTCGATGTCTGATATGCCGACGGTGCCTTGATCTTCGACACCTATCCCTCAGATGGACGGTCCCGATCATCGATGCCTCTGCTAATGTCACACTGGTTTGACATGTGTTAGATTCTGCCACGTGTCACTCTGATTTGTGACTTTCATGTGCCTGAAGTGTTGAATCTGCCTGACACCTTTCATTCCCTTGTTGTGCCACGTGTCCCTTTGCTGACGTGGTGTGCTTTCGTGGGTTGAATCAACGGTTCAGATGCAATCTTGGCTCAACGGCTGCGATTACATCGCGAAATCGCATATCATGATTTCAGGGTTTTCGTTGTCGAGTGAACTAGACATTTCAAAGTCCCGATCCCCGATTCTCCGATGGAGCCTCCAGGCTGCCACGCGTCCACACGAATAGACGGTCCAGATCTCGTCAGGAATTCACCTTGGCTTTAACGGCTGCGATCAAATCACGATTTCGGAGTTTTTGATGTCAAGTGAATTGGACATTATAAAATCTCAATCCCCGAATCTCCGATGACTTATCTCCTTCGCAACTTCTGCAGATCTGACGGTTGTCGATATTTCGGGAAATTTGAATGGAATCCAATGGTCACTGGATCTCTGTCTTCCTTCTTATCTGTAATCTCTTGCTGCGCGCGTTTTCTTCAATGTTGTACCTCCTGAGCTCTTACATCTGAATCCCCCAAGGGGTTTTATCCTGCATATCCTTCCATCTCTATTGTGGGCATCAATGACAACAACCATCATCGTTGCTTGTTCAATATTTGCCAACAATTCCCTCATCTAGAATGTTGATCTGGGGTAATTCTTTCCACAATCAATGGAACCCCGAAAAAACTACTATGCCTATCCCCATGGGACCAACATGGGGTAACCCTTCCCAAAGTCCTTCGAATATAATGCATGCCCAACAATCTATGTCCTATTTGGGAAATCAGTCCATGATGTCTCCACATATGCAAAATCCATACGCTAGCCAGGGCCATGGTTTCTACCAGAATCCGGGCTAGCAGCCAAACTTTTACTGGCAACCTGGTGCCAGTCAAACCCCAGGCCCCTTTTTCCCAGGTTATCACCAACAACCCAAACTACCTTTCCTAGCGACTTTACACTTGCCAGATTTGACAAGGTTGTTGAATGACCCTATTTTTCACGATCCGCATTGGCCTCCTATGCCGATGAAGTTGCCTTCGGACATTCCAAAGTTCGAAGCCAAACCTAATGAAGATCTGGGAGATCATGTGACTACCTTTCATATTTGGTGCTCATCTAACTCATTGAAATATGACTCCATACAGTTGTGATTGTTTCAACGTACTCTCATTGGGAGTGCCACGAAATGGTACATTGAGCTCGATCGCTCAAGATACTCTTCCTTTGGAAAACTGGTGATGGCTTTCCTGAACCATTTCCAGTTATGTGTGAGATACGACGCTGGCATAAAGCTGCTCACCAATTTTGAACAGACAACAACGGACCATATCTCTAATCACATCCGATAATGGAGACACCGGAAGAGTTTACTCAAGGTGTCAGTCCCACCATCATTCCTGCTTGAGTGGTTCCTTAATTCTTTGGTCCCGCAGTTATCCGAAGACGTAGTGACGTCAAGAGTTTTCTCTGAAGAAGACGCCATCATGAGGGCTCAACAGTTTGAGCTCATCTATTCTCGGTTTGGATTATTATACAACATCTTTCCAGATGCACCACGTTCAATACTGGATAAAACTAGACAGAGAGTTGGACCACATGTCGATGGTATTGTTGGTTCAACACAAACAAAACCCGTTGAGCAATTGATGAAGCAATTGCAGCAGTTATCTATAAAACACACAGCGGCCAGCCAAACTACTGCTTTGGCTGCTCCCCCTACCAAAATGTTGGAGGTACACACAGTGAAGTCGACTAACCCAAAGGCCACCCAGCAGCCTGAAGGGAAGAAAAAACAATGAAAGAAGGGTAAGGGGGATAAAAAAACTACCGATAATGTTGGTGGGGACAACACTGAGAAACAAAAGGCGAGGTATCCATGCAACTTGTGCGTGGAAGACCACCCAACCCATCTGTGTCATCGGCTTGCAGAGGCCCAAAATTTTGTGACGCAGCAACAACCTGTTGTGTTGACTAATCCATTTTAGCATGGGCAAAATCTAACCCAAGCCTTGGCAAGCATGGAAGGGGGCGGCCAAGAACCCCCTCCACCTGTGAACAACCCCACATCCGTGAATGTATACATGGTGAGGGGTGACGCTTTTATATCAACTAGAGCACATGACTATAGTAAACAAGGCACTTCTGAGAAAGGTAAAGAAGATGAACTCCCCTCTCTTCCTCTACATATTGAGAAGATGTTGGGTGAAACAATGACATGCATTCCAAAAGGCTCATTTAAAAAAGCTTCTCATAACCCAAACGCAAGGGCCGCCCAGAACTATTATGTGGTGGAAGATTTATCAAAAACCCCTTGTGCGATGTCTACTTTGGAGGTCCTCCAAAGTTGCCCTTCTCAGAGGAAAGCCTTGTTAACTACTTTAGGCTCTACCGAGACTTGTAATCCGGGTACCATCATGTTGGATACAACTGACTTAAAATCTCATTTGCCTTACCACGTAGCGTTTCAGATAGTAGTGGCTTATCCCATGAAAAATTTTACTCAAAATATCTTTCGCACGATGGTTGATGAGGGTGCCTCGACATGCGTTATGTCGTTGGCATGTTGGAAGGCCATTGACCAACCCGTTTTGTCTCTGTCACCTACTCTCCTCATCGCTTTCGACGGTCGTTCGTTCTGACCACATTGCATCGTTCCTTATTTCCTCGTGCAGTTAGGAGGGAAGACTGTGTGTGTCGAAGTAGAGGTAGTCGATGCTCCCCTCGACTATAACCTCTTGTTAGGAAGGAGTTGGACTTATGCTATGCAAGCTATGGTTGCTACAGTTTTTTGGGTCTTGTTGTTTCCACATGAAGGTCAGATAGTGACCATCGATCAATTGTCTTGCTCCAGACCTGACCCTTCTTTGGGGGCATCCACGGTCCCAATGATTGATAATCCTCAACCAGGTGTCGTCAACGTAGGAGTTGGTTTGTGCTCATCCTTGATGGGTACCTTCAATTACCTGCCCCCTCACAGTGATATCAAATTTATATCCAATCATCATAAGGTTGATATTTTTCAAGTTTCGTCGTTCCACATGACTTACTTCGAGGATCCATGGATAATTCCTTCCCCATCGGCCATGATGGATGAGACAGGGCACACGGGCATGTCCATGCCCTTGTCTGCAGTTGAAGTAGTGTACTCGTTATTCCATCAAGCTTCAGCTAACACTGATCTGACTCCTGCACAAGAGTTAGATCCACTTCTAGAGCCTATTCGGGCTCATGGTTCTCTCGCTAACACCAATTCCTTAGACTTAGTCTTGCCTTCTGACAAAGCAGTAATCGAAGAAATGACTAGTCCGGACAAACCTTGGGAAGATCTTCATCACAGATCATATTTTCTCCCAGAGTTAAGACGAATCGAAGCAGGAGAATTCACCATGACCATGACGGGAGATCAATCATGCCCTATTAATCTCTTAGCTACACACAAAATTTATGCTAAGGGAAATATGCAAACTATCGCTGAAACTATACCGATCAATATCTCCCAAAACCATGGCATTGTGGAGAATGTTTTCGTCAGAGCTGACTGCTCCCCTGAAGAGATTCAAATCTACACATATCTTTTCAAATAATTCCACGACGTTTTTTCCTGGTCTTATGAGGAAATTCCAGGTATTGATCCAAAAATAGTTGAACATGAGATTACAACATATCCTGATGCCAAGCCTATTCGGCAGAAGCTTCATCCAATTAATCCTAAAAAATCAACAGCCATTAAGGTTGAGGTTGAGAAATTTCTAAAGGAAGGTTTTATCTATCCTATCCATTTGACTCAATGGGTGTCAAATCCTATGCCGGTCAATAGAAAACAAGGCACGATTCATGTATGTACTAATTTCTATGATTTGAACAAGGCATGTCCCAAAGATAATTTTCCAACACCATTCATCGACCAGATCATTGATGAATGTGTTGGTTGCAAAGCCTTTTCTTTCATGGATAATTTTTTGGGATACAATCAAATAACAATCAAACCCGAAGACCAACACAAAACGACATTCATTTGTCCTTGGGGTACATTCACATATCGTAAAATGCCTTTTGGTCTTAAAAATGTTGTAGCAACCTTTCAACGAGCCATGTCTTTCACTTTCCATGACCTCAAGCATATAGTCGAGGCCTATCTATATGATTTAGCATCGCGATATCGCAAGAGAACAGATCATCCCACACACCTTANATGACTCCATACAGTTGTGATTGTTTCAACGTACTCTCATTGGGAGTGCCACGAAATGGTACATTGAGCTCGATCGCTCAAGATACTCTTCCTTTGGAAAACTGGTGATGGCTTTCCTGAACCATTTCCAGTTATGTGTGAGATACGACGCTGGCATAAAGCTGCTCACCAATTTTGAACAGACAACAACGGACCATATCTCTAATCACATCCGATAATGGAGACACCGGAAGAGTTTACTCAAGGTGTCAGTCCCACCATCATTCCTGCTTGAGTGGTTCCTTAATTCTTTGGTCCCGCAGTTATCCGAAGACGTAGTGACGTCAAGAGTTTTCTCTGAAGAAGACGCCATCATGAGGGCTCAACAGTTTGAGCTCATCTATTCTCGGTTTGGATTATTATACAACATCTTTCCAGATGCACCACGTTCAATACTGGATAAAACTAGACAGAGAGTTGGACCACATGTCGATGGTATTGTTGGTTCAACACAAACAAAACCCGTTGAGCAATTGATGAAACAATTGCAGCAGTTATCTATAAAACACACAGCGGCCAGCCAAACTACTGCTTTGGCTGCTCCCCCTACCAAAATGTTGGAGGTACACACAGTGAAGTCGGCTAACCCAAAGGCCACCCAGCAGCCTGAAGGGAAGAAAAAACAATGAAAGAAGGGTAAGGGGGATAAAAAAACTACCGATAATGTTGGTGGGGACAACAATGAGAAACAGAAGGCGAGGTATCCATGCAACTTGTGCGTGGAAGACCACCCAACCCATCTGTGTCATCGGCTTGCAGAGGCCCAAAATTTTGTGACGCGGAAACAACCTGTTGTGTTGACTAATCCATTTTAGCATGGGCAAAATCTAACCCAAGCCTCGGCAAGCATGGAAGGGGGCGGCCAAGAACCCCCTCCACCTGTGAACAACCCCGCATCCGTGAACGTATACATGGTGAGGGGTGACGCTTTTATATCAACTAGAGCACATGACTATAGTAAACAAGGCACTTCTGAGAAAGGTAAAGAAGATGAACTCCCCTCTCTTCCTCTACATATTGAGAAGACGTTGGGTGAAACAATGACATGCATTCCAAAAGGCGCATTTAAAAAAGCTTCTCATAACCCAAACGCAAGGGCCGCCCAAAACTATTATGTGGTGGAAGATTTATCAAAAACCCCTTGTGCGATGTCTACTTTGGAGGTCCTCCAAATTTGCCCTTCTCAGAGGAAAGCCTTGTTAACTACTTTAGGCTCTACCGAGACTTGTAATCCGGGTACCATCATGTTGGATACAACTAACTTAAAATCTCATTTGCCTTACCACGTAGCGTTTCAGATAGTAGTGGCTTATCCCATGAAAAATTTTACTCAAAATATCTTTCGCATGATGGTTGATGAGGGTGCCTCGACATGCGTTATGTCGTTGGCATGTTGGAAGGCCATTGACCAACCCGTTTTGTCTCCGTCACCTACTCTCCTCATCGCTTTCGACGGTCGTTCGTTCTGACCACATTGCATCGTTCCTTATTTCCTCGTGCAGTTAGGAGGGAAGACCGTGTGTGTCGAAGTAGAGGTAGTCGATGCTCCCCTCGACTATAACCTCTTGTTAGGAAGGAGTTGGACTTATGCTATGCAAGCTATGGTTGCTACAGTTTTTCGGGTCTTGTTGTTTCCACATGAAGGTCAGATAGTGACCATCGATCAATTGTCTTGCTCCAGACCTGACCCTTCTTTGGGGGCATCCACGGTCCCAATGATTGATAATCCTCAACCAGGTGTCGTCAACGTAGGAGTTGGTTTGTGCTCATCCTTGATGGGTACCTTCAATTACCTGCCCCCTCACAGTGATATCAAATTTATATCCAATCATCATAAGGTTGATATTTTTCAAGTTTCGTCGTTCCACATGACTTACTTCGAGGATCCATGGATAATTCCTTCCCCATCGGCCATGATGGATGAGACAGGGCACACGGGCATGTCCATGCCCTTGTCTGCAGTTGAAGTAGTGTACTCGTTATTCCATCAAGCTTCAGCTAACACTGATCTGACTCCTGCACAAGAGTTAGATCCACTTCTAGAGCCTATTCGGGCTCATGGTTCTCTCGCTAACACCAATTCCTTAGACTTAGTCTTGCCTTCTGACAAAGCAGTAATCGAAGAAATGACTAGTCCGGACAAACCTTGGGAAGATCTTCATCACAGATCATATTTTCTCCCAGAGTTAAGACGAATCGAAGCAGGAGAATTCACCATGACCATGACGGGAGATCAATCATGCCCTATTAATCTCTTAGCTACACACAAAATTTATGCTAAGGGAAATATGCAAACTATCGCTGAAACTATACCGATCAATATCTCCCAAAACCATGGCATTGTGGAGAATGTTTTCGTCAGAGCTGACTGCTCCCCTGAAGAGATTCAAATCTACACATATCTTTTCAAATAATTCCACGACGTTTTTTCCTGGTCTTATGAGGAAATTCCAGGTATTGATCCAAAAATAGTTGAACATGAGATTACAACATATCCTGATGCCAAGCCTATTCGGCAGAAGCTTCATCCAATTAATCCTAAAAAATCAACAGCCATTAAGGTTGAGGTTGAGAAATTTCTAAAGGAAGGTTTTATCTATCCTATCCATTTGACTCAATGGGTGTCAAATCCTATGCCGGTCAATAGAAAACAAGGCACGATTCATGTATGTACTAATTTCTATGATTTGAACAAGGCATGTCCCAAAGATAATTTTCCAACACCATTCATCGACCAGATCATTGATGAATGTGTTGGTTGCAAAGCCTTTTCTTTCATGGATAATTTTTTGGGATACAATCAAATAACAATCAAACCCGAAGACCAACACAAAACGACATTCATTTGTCCTTGGGGTACATTCACATATCGTAAAATGCCTTTTGGTCTTAAAAATGTTGTAGCAACCTTTCAACGAGCCATGTCTTTCACTTTCCATGACCTCAAGCATATAGTCGAGGCCTATCTATATGATTTAGCATCGCGATATCGCAAGAGAACAGATCATCCCACACACCTTAGACTTATCTTCAAACGTTGTCGCTACTTTTGGATTCGCTTGAATCCAAAATAGTGCAGCTTCTGCGTAACGTCGGGATGTTTGTTAGGTTTCATCATATCAACAACAGGGATCATGGTCGATCCTCTCAAGGTGGAGGCAATAATCCAGTTTCCCCCCCCACACACAATCCTTCAACTTCATAGTCTACAAGGCAAGGCGAACTTTTTACGACGCTTCATCGCCAACTTTGCCGAAATCACCAAGGGCTTTATGCGCTTACTGAAAAAAGACGTTCCTTTTTACTAGGATGAAGTCGCTCAACGCTCTTTCGACGCATTAAAACATGCCCTCACCACTGCCCCTTTGCTCCGACCACCTAACTATAACAAGGATTTCTTATTATATCTGGCTGTAGCAGACTCAACCATTGGCATGGTTTTAGTTCAGGAAGATGACTTGTTCTTAGAATACGTGATATATTACCTGAGCCGAGGCCTCATAGGATCGAAACTCAATTATTCTGATATCAAAAAACCTGTGTTAGCAGCAGTTCATGCTGTTCAACGGTTCTGTCATTACGTTCTATTTCGCAAGACCACCATCATTGTTGTCGTGAATCCATTCCAGTACATGTTGACACGACGGGTAATAGGCGGAAAAATCAGTAGATGGATAGTCATCCTCTATGAGTTTGACTTAGACTTCATTTCAGCAAAGTCCAAAAATTCACTGGTCTTCGCAGAGCTTATTTCAGAACTTTCGGTTGAGTCAGGTGATGTTGTGCCTAAAGAATCTCCTATTCGGGGAGATATGTTTTTGATCACATCTTTGGATCCCTGGTACGGAGATATACTTATCTATCTCCAGACTTTGAAGTGCCCCACTTCTTCTTCTCGTGATGAGCATCGACGTATACACCCTCAGGCTAAGAATTATCTCATACTCGATGATACATTGTATCAGAGAGGTGTAGACTGCATCCTACGTCGGTGTCTCACTCATGAGGAGGCAGTTATCATGCTTAACGATTTCCATACTGGAGCTTGTGGCGGTCATTTGTCTGGCNGGGTCTTGTTGTTTCCACATGAAGGTCAGATAGTGACCATCGATCAATTGTCTTGCTCCAGACCTGACCCTTCTTTGGGGGCATCCACGGTCCCAATGATTGATAATCCTCAACCAGGTGTCGTCAACGTAGGAGTTGGTTTGTGCTCATCCTTGATGGGTACCTTCAATTACCTGCCCCCTCACAGTGATATCAAATTTATATCCAATCATCATAAGGTTGATATTTTTCAAGTTTCGTCGTTCCACATGACTTACTTCGAGGATCCATGGATAATTCCTTCCCCATCGGCCATGATGGATGAGACAGGGCACACGGGCATGTCCATGCCCTTGTCTGCAGTTGAAGTAGTGTACTCGTTATTCCATCAAGCTTCAGCTAACACTGATCTGACTCCTGCACAAGAGTTAGATCCACTTCTAGAGCCTATTCGGGCTCATGGTTCTCTCGCTAACACCAATTCCTTAGACTTAGTCTTGCCTTCTGACAAAGCAGTAATCGAAGAAATGACTAGTCCGGACAAACCTTGGGAAGATCTTCATCACAGATCATATTTTCTCCCAGAGTTAAGACGAATCGAAGCAGGAGAATTCACCATGACCATGACGGGAGATCAATCATGCCCTATTAATCTCTTAGCTACACACAAAATTTATGCTAAGGGAAATATGCAAACTATCGCTGAAACTATACCGATCAATATCTCCCAAAACCATGGCATTGTGGAGAATGTTTTCGTCAGAGCTGACTGCTCCCCTGAAGAGATTCAAATCTACACATATCTTTTCAAATAATTCCACGACGTTTTTTCCTGGTCTTATGAGGAAATTCCAGGTATTGATCCAAAAATAGTTGAACATGAGATTACAACATATCCTGATGCCAAGCCTATTCGGCAGAAGCTTCATCCAATTAATCCTAAAAAATCAACAGCCATTAAGGTTGAGGTTGAGAAATTTCTAAAGGAAGGTTTTATCTATCCTATCCATTTGACTCAATGGGTGTCAAATCCTATGCCGGTCAATAGAAAACAAGGCACGATTCATGTATGTACTAATTTCTATGATTTGAACAAGGCATGTCCCAAAGATAATTTTCCAACACCATTCATCGACCAGATCATTGATGAATGTGTTGGTTGCAAAGCCTTTTCTTTCATGGATAATTTTTTGGGATACAATCAAATAACAATCAAACCCGAAGACCAACACAAAACGACATTCATTTGTCCTTGGGGTACATTCACATATCGTAAAATGCCTTTTGGTCTTAAAAATGTTGTAGCAACCTTTCAACGAGCCATGTCTTTCACTTTCCATGACCTCAAGCATATAGTCGAGGCCTATCTATATGATTTAGCATCGCGATATCGCAAGAGAACAGATCATCCCACACACCTTATACTTATCTTTGAACGTTGTCGCTACTTTCGGATTCGCTTGAATCCAAAATAGTGCAGCTTCTGCGTAACGTCAGGATGTTTGTTAGGTTTCATCATATCAACAACAGGGATCATGGTTGATCCTCTCAAGGTGGAGGCAATAATCCAGTTTCCCCCCCCACACACAATCCTTCAACTTCATAGTCTACAAGGCAAGGTGAACTTTTTACGATGCTTCATCGCCAACTTTGTCGAAATCACTAAGGGCTTTATGCGCTTACTAAAGAAAGACGTTCCTTTTTACTAGGATGAATTCGCTCAACGCTCTTTCGATGCATTAAAACATGCCCTTACCACTGCCCCTTTGCTCCGACCACCTAACTATAACAAGGATTTCTTATTATATCTGGTTGTAGCAGACTCAACCATTGGCATGGTTTTAGTTCAGGAAGATGACTTGTTCTTAGAATATGTGATCTATTACCTGAGTCGAGGCCTCATAGGATCGAAACTCAATTATTCTGATATCAAAAAACCTGTGTTAGCAGCAATTCATGTTGTTCAACGGTTCTGTCATTACGTTCTATTTCGCAAGACCACCGTCATTGTTGTCGTGAATCCATTCCAGTACATGTTGACACGACGGGTAATAGGCGGAAAAATCAGTAGATGGATAGTCATCCTCTATGAGTTTGACTTAGACTTTATTTCAGCAAAGTCCAAAAATTCACTGGTCTTCGCAGAGCTTATTTCAGAACTTTCGGTTGAGTCGGGTGATGTTGTGCCTAAAGAATATCCTATTCGGGGAGATATGTTTTTGATCACATCTTTGGATCCCTGGTACGGAGATATAATTATCTATCTTCAGACTTTGAAGTGCCCCACTTCTGCTTCTCGTGATGGGAATTGACGTATACACCATCAGGCTAAGAATTATCTCATACTCGATGATACGTTGTATCGGAGAGGTGTAGACTGCATCCTACGTCGGTGTCTCACTCATGAGGAGGCAGTTATCATGCTTAACGATTTCCATACTGGAGCTTGTGGCGGTCATTTGTCTGGCTTGGAAATAACCAAAAATATTCTACGAGCAGGTTACTTCTAGCTGACACTTATCAAAGATTATATCGAATCAGTCAAGAAGTGCCATCTGTGCCAAATCTTCTCTCAGAATATGAGGGCACATCCCGCTCCCATGTTTCCCGTCATCACAGTTGGACCCTTCACCAAGTGGGGGATTGATTGCACTACTTGCAACCCCCCTTCAGCAAGGGGGCACCGCTATATCATCATAGTTGTAGACTACTTCACAAAGTGGGTTGAAGTTATGCCAACGTTTAAATATGATGGCGAGACTACAACTATCTTTTTATTCAACTAGATCATAGAAAGGTTCGACGTCCCGAGGGATATTGTCACTGACCATGGAAGTCACTTTCAGATTTAGATGATGACTGAATTAACTTCAAATCTTGGGTTATCGCAAGAATATTCATCACCCTACTACCCCTAGGCCAATGGGCAGGTGGAAGCTGTAAACAAAACTCTTAAAACTATTCTACAATGAACTATCAACTCAGCCAAGTCAAATTGGCATTTGATGTTATACTCAACATTATGGGCTTACCAAACATCTGTTAAGACTGCAACTAGTTTCTCACCTTTTCAACTCATTTACGAGCTGGAGGCAGTCTTTCCCATCGAATGTCAGATCCCGTCTCTAAAATTGGCAGTACAATTATTTCCAGACACTTCTCCACTTGAAGAATGATTAGTATACCTTGAGCATCTCAATGAACAGCGTCATGATGCAGCCCTGGCCAATGAGGCTCAAAAACATAAGGTCAAGTGTTAATATGATAGGTTCGTTCATCCTCGGATTTTCTCTGAAGGCGACCTTGTCCTAGTCTATGACTAAGATAAGGACCCCCTAGGGTAGGAAAATTCAAACCCTTGTGGTTCGGGCCTTTCATCATAAAAGAGGTATTAAAAAAGGTTGCCTATCATCTGGTTGATTTCGAAGGGAATTCTTTGGCGGACCCTAGAAATGGGCTCTACCTCAAGAAGTATTACTCATAAGCAGGTCATTGTGGGTAAATTTTTGTAACATATGTATAGTCCTTGTACTATTACTTTTTAGTTTCTTTTAAGTGTTATGGACATATCATTGATGTTATCTTTCATCACTGTGGCAGATGTCAAGTGATTCTGAGGTGTTCATTGGGTATCCAAATGGTCTTAGTCGACAGACTCGGAGGCTAGCCTCTGCAGCTTGGGTAATCTTTACACATCAAGGCTAGTTGTTATCTTCTGGAGGTATATGCTTAGGTGACACCACAAATAATGTCGTCGAGTATAGTGTAGTTATTTAATTGCTTCATKACGCTTTGTCATTGGGTATCTCTCATMTCCAGGTCTATCTCGACRCTCAACTGGTTGTGTCTCAGTTAAACAGAGTGTATTGGGTTCATGATCCAACTTTACACCAACRATTCCTTAGGGTACGTCTCTTAGAACGAAACTTTGATTATATTACATATTTTCATGTTCCTAGGAGATTAAACCAAGTTACAKATACTCTAGCTAATCAAATTTTAGATTGGCATCTTGCACACATATGAAATAACATTAACATAAGCATGTAAATACATTATTTGTACACRTGATCCATAAGACACAAAAGACCAAAAAAAACATGTATAATATCATAAYGTAAACAAAGTACATAGATGGACGCAAGCGCCTCAAAAATAGGACCAATAATGAGTCACAAGACTTATGCCCTCAAAACATATATACAAGTGGTGCTCGTGACACGTAAAAAGTTTAAATAGGTTCAGGGCCTATGGGCCCTGTTATACTAGTCCACAGCATGGGCTAAACACCTAAATAATCAGACCCACGTCCGAGGTGCCCCCACTACATGAGGATGCATGGATGGTGGAAGGTCCTCAATCTCTACCATCGGGACTGTGCGAGTGAGTGTAGTAAAGTTCTTATCTACTCATCTAAGTACCCTCTCAGCCTCCCCGGCTGGGAGTTCTCCTGCTACTACTAGTCCCCCGACAGCGGTGGCTGTGGCCCCTGGCCGAGGATGACACTTGTTCCTTGCATAATCGACAGGTCACATTGGTCCCACATCTGCATGCAACAAACGTATACCCATCAAATACTCTTGCATATAAAAAAATGATGATATATAACAAAAACGACATAAAAATTACATATACAACAAAAAAACTACAAAGGTGGAAACTTACCCATCTCCCCTCGCTCCTCACCAGGAGGTACTGGTATCTCTGGGTCTCTCAAAAAATCAATCCCGGCATAGGGGTAGTCCTCTATAACCGGGATCTTCCATGAAAACCATGCAAAAAATTCATCATCGAAGGACTCATTGGTCATTCCACCACCCTGTCACAGCAGTAATACTGCCCATCTACACACAGTAGGAAAAGAGGCCTGGTGTCCTCATACCACTACCCGAGGACTAAAACTCGGAACTCTCTCAAAAAAGAATGAACACAAAATACTCCCGAACCCAAAGTTCCTCTGTGTCCGCTGACGAAAATCTGTCAATTGCCTCTTCATACACTCCAACAGTGTAGTACTCTAGTCAAAGCATTCAAGCACTGGACAACACAGTTCATCTGTGCATGGGATGCCTGATGCAAGGCCATTGAACCAGTAATCGACCCAATGAGAAATAATATCTCTTGCAGCGATAGGTTAGTGATCTTACTTATAGGCACCTGGGAGCTCAAACGGTTTGTCCCAGCCTCACAGTAGAGGGCTATCAGTTCTGCTATGTTATGCGGCCCCGACAAAAATGTCCCAAAGTTGACTAGCTCCCCTCTCCTTGAGAGGCCAGTCAAAAAGCAGATATCCTCAGTGGTGGGCACCAGTGATTGCTCCTCTATCATGAAAGCCTATGCATCAGGGTGCCAATAGTCAACCAAGGCATTCAGTAACCTTGGTTGCGCCCACATAAAAGGACATAGGAAGAACTTTAACAAACCATATTACATTAACACAGCCACAACATTCAGATCTTCCGCAACCAACTCAACAACTTCTTCATGCTCCCTTTCCCTCCAGTGGACATACATCCTGCCAAAACAACAAGGTTCAATAGGGTGGGTGAGTTCTTTTTGATTTTTTTTGTCTATAAAGGGCAGTCCACACGTGTTGTCTAGGTGACAATCATGTGTACACACGGGTAGGTTTTACTCTTCCTGAGCGTACACGTGTCCTGTCCAGAGATAGCCCACGTGGACCTAGGGATGACCTTTTAAAGGTCAACGCCCACCCAAAAAATGAAATGCAAAGAAAAAATAAAGAATTGAATAGCTAGATAGGGGAGTTTGTACTTACTTGGTCTAGGCAGAAGTTTGTTTCATTCACTGTAGCTCTCGGAATCACCATTTTTATCAAAGGGGGTCTTTTGGCTCCATAGTCAATTTCCAAATCAACAATGGTGATAATGAGCTACCAACTTCTATTTATAGACTTTTTGGCCTCTTTTTGTCACTTTTTTGGCCTCCCCTATCATTTTCTTTATACCAAAAACCATTTAGAGTGATTCAGGAGTTGCATCAAAGGGATTTGATCGGGTATTGGGACAGTTGTTGGGAGTTTTGAGTAATTTTCGACGGTCCATGAAAAATTTTCCAAGAAGCAACTTGAGCATATAGGTTACGTTACTACCCCGACTTTTGTATCTCGTTGTCTTTTTCCTCTACCATAGGATCGATCCCATCAGGTTGTGACACGAAATCATCATATCTTCTTTAGAAGTGTCGCAACTTGGTGGTAGAGCTTACCAGAGCATGGATGCCCTAGGAAGATCCCGGTTGCATTATGGTGTCCATACTATCTCTAAAACACTGTAGGCTCAGGAGTCCTTGTAGTTTTTCCTAAATATGAGTTTGAGCCTCATTTGCATGATTCTTCTTCACTCTTGACCTCACCCTCGAGACTCCCAAAAAATAACGGGTCTTCTTTTAAGCCCTTTTCAGACCCGCTAAACATGAAAATATTGTCAAGCGATCTTGTGGCCTGTCACGCTCGTTAAACTGAAATTTAAAGTCATGTCTGTCTGGCAGTAGTTTACCCCTTTTTCCGTCCAGACGGTCAACTGTACGAACAAAGGAATACTCTATGGAACTTTCATTCTTTAAAAGAGTACTCTCAGGTATAATTTTACCCCTTTTTCGGGCCTAAGGGACTAAACTTACGAAAAAGGAACCCCAACAGAGTCCATAGTTAAGCTCTTTTCAGACTCCCTAAAATTGAAAAGATTGTCGAGTGACCTCATTCTTTCACACTCGTTAAATTGGTCTAGAAGAACATTCATGACGGAGTCCATAGTTAATCTTTTTTCAGACTCCTTAAAAATGAAAAAATGGCCGAGTGATATTGTCTTTATCACACTCGTTAAAATGGTTTTGAATAGACGTCTTGTCGGTGCTAGTTTACCCCTTTTTCAAACCGATTCGACTACCTTCGAAAAACGTACCCCAATGGAGTCTCCTTTTATGTTTTTTCAAACTCTCTAAATATGAAAAACCACCGAGATTACCTTCTCTGGGCTCGTTAAACTTACATCGAAGGACATTACCATGGTCTGTTTTGTTAACCACGTTTGCATACCTTATATGTCATCCTTGTAACAGTTTGCTTCTGCATTTTAACACCCTTGGCCCCCGGAGGATTTTTCCTGAGTATCATTATTTTGAACATCAGTCTTGTCCATGTGCCTTGAACTTGTATGTTTGCAACACTCATTCCTCCTTTGTAATGTAATATTCCTTAATTCTTTTTCCAAAACTATTGAAAAGGACGAAAAAAAAAAAATCAAATATACCCCAAAAAGAGGAAGGGAAAGGTATTTTATTTATTGGCAGCATAATGAGTCGCCCTTGGATAAAGCACATCTATCCATTTTTTCATCAAACTCTGGGATTCAATATGACCTTAGGAAGCTATTCTCTCTACATAGAGTTGTGTCCTCCCCCGTTTGGTTATTCTTCCAAACATATGGAGAGTTTGCATTGCCTCCTACCTCGTAAACTTATATTAATGCCATGTTGCCTGAGTCTCATCATTTGTCATGCTATTATCCAAGGGAAGTTTTTCACCAAGCCTGAGTCGGTCCCTCTGCATTTTGTCTCTTGCCCTCATGCCCAGCCATCCTGAATGTCCAATCAAGTCCTTGTTCGAAATCAATGAAGCCTTATGTCTGATCATCAAGTCCATGACCAACGAGGTGTTGAAGACCTCTGGGTAGTGCATTCGTACACTCATATTACACTCCTACCTGAGTTTTGAATATTTTGAAGTTGTTGCTCAAGCTCTGAAGACCTCATCTCCAACCATCAGGTCGAATCAACTTCTAGAAGATAGATACTCTATATGTATATCTTTCTGATTTCGAGATGTAGCTCCACTGTGTATTGTTCGCGGCTACTCTTTATATAGATATATGACATGGATCTACGGTGTATTTTATTGGTAGACGTGATTCTATTTTATCTTGAGCATGGGTATGCCCAGCTCGGTGAGACATTTTTTATTTTACAGATGGCGCCTCCCAGTTCCTGATCCTTAGGCTCAATCATTCGGCACATCAGTAAGGATTGGTAATGTATTTCGGCCATCAGATGCTCTTCTGACCTCACACATTAGGGGGTATCTGTTATAACCCTAAATTGCACCACACATGCTTACCTAGCATCAGGTCATCTCATATCCCTTCTTTGCCAAAGCACTGTTGAAAAACTCTTTAAAAAACCTCTTTTATAAAGGCCCACGTTCCCTACTCCATTACTGCACGTGTGTACATGTTGGCTGACCTAAAACAACCCGCGTGGACTGACAAAAGCACGAAAAAAGGAAGGTTGTCGACAGAACACAAAAGCTATGGGTGAGTTAACTAAAACTCCTGGCCATGCATGTTCAAGGGTTCATCCAAATACCTAGCTCCTTCTAACCTATAAAAGAAGGGGTAGGGGTCCCATTTGGAGGAGGAAAAATATAGAAAAGAAACTCTGCCCATTTGCGTATTCCCATTGTCCCAAACCTTTAGCCTTTCATTGTGCTAAAGGAGATACAAAGAAAAGCAGTTGGAGGACAGTTGAAGAGGAGCCCAGGATCAGGTTCGCGGAGCGGTGGCCGGTCTCAACTTTTGTAAGTTGACTCATTCAAAGTAATAAAGAAATTACTTTTCCCATCCCAATTCATGAGTTATTCATAGTTTTCTAAGTACATGTTTGAATTTCTAACCCATTAGTCTATAGGTAGTATGCATGTGTAGTTGTTTCTTGTCTTGTATGCAGGTCAGCGTTGGAAAGGAGAACTGCGAACAAGTAATCAAGTACGATAAGGGATCGACATCGAATGCCCAGAACGAGGTAGGTTGATCTAGCCATTGCATTTACTGAAACGAAATGGGATTTAAGTCTAGGGATGAAGGTAGAAAGTAAATTTTCTCTAGGTCATATCTGCATGCAAAGTCTAACCCTAATTGCTAGTCCGTAAGGAGATTTCCCTCACAACACCATGGGGAAAATTTGTTTTTACATCTAATTGTTCAAGATGCAAATCTTCTACTGCCACAAGAATTAAAATAGTCCTAATTGAAGTCATTTTAAAAACATGAGAAAATATTTCATCAAAATCTATACCTTTCGTTTATGCAAACCCCTTTACAACAAGTCTAGCCTTGTACAACTTTTTTCCTCCATATTCTTCCTTCAACCTATAAACTCATTTATTCTACAATGCTCTTTTTCCTGCAGGAAATTGAACCAAGTGCCAAGTCTATTTATTTACCAAGGAATCCATTTCCTCTTTCATGCCTTGCTCCCAATTCTTTTTAGTGTCTACATGCATTACCTCTTCATAACATTTTGGTTCACCAGAATCAGTCAACAATAAATAATAAAATGAAGGAGAGTATTGCTCAGGGGGTCTACTTAACCTGATAGATATTGTAAAAACACTTGTAGGAGTTTGAGGTACATGTTTCTCCTGTTGTACATTTTGATTTTCTGGTACCTTTGGAATTTATTTTTCAATGATCTCATCAAGCACTATGTATTTTGGTTTTTCTTTTTCTTTTATCTTTCCCTACAACTGATATTTGTACATGACCTTCTCATTGAATATGACATCTCGACTCCTAATCATTTTGTGATTTTCATAATCCCATAAACGATAACCAAAATCATTAAAAATGTATCAAATAAAGGTACACTTCTTGGATTTTTCCTCAAGCTTTGTTCTATTTTCTTAATCAATATGGACAAATGCTTCACAACCAAAAAGTCTTTAAAAAATAATATTTTACCCTTTTACTTGTCCATGCCTCCTCTGGAATTCCACCATTCAAAGAGCTTGAAGGTCCTCTATTGATTAAGTAAACAATAGTATCCATAGAATCTTCCCAGAACTATAAGGGAAACCCAACATGAAATAGCATACTCTTTGCATGCTCCATGATTGTCATGTTCATCCTTTCTGACACACCATTTTCTTGTGGTGTTCATGGAACTGTCTTCTCTCTACGAATCCCATGGTATGAAAAATAATCATCAAACTCCTTGTTNAGTATCATTATTTTGAACATCAGTCTTGTCCATGTGCCTTGAACTTGTATGTTTGCAACACTCATTCCTCCTTTGTAATGTAATATTCCTTAATTCTTTTTCCAAAACTATTGAAAAGGACGAAAAAAAAAAAATCAAATATACCCCAAAAAGAGGAAGGGAAAGGTATTTTATTTATTGGCAGCATAATGAGTCGCCCTTGGATAAAGCACATCTATCCATTTTTTCATCAAACTCTGGGATTCAATATGACCTTAGGAAGCTATTCTCTCTACATAGAGTTGTGTCCTCCCCCGTTTGGTTATTCTTCCAAACATATGGAGAGTTTGCATTGCCTCCTACCTCGTAAACTTATATTAATGCCATGTTGCCTGAGTCTCATCATTTGTCATGCTATTATCCAAGGGAAGTTTTTCACCAAGCCTGAGTCGGTCCCTCTGCATTTTGTCTCTTGCCCTCATGCCCAGCCATCCTGAATGTCCAATCAAGTCCTTGTTCGAAATCAATGAAGCCTTATGTCTGATCATCAAGTCCATGACCAACGAGGTGTTGAAGACCTCTGGGTAGTGCATTCGTACACTCATATTACACTCCTACCTGAGTTTTGAATATTTTGAAGTTGTTGCTCAAGCTCTGAAGACCTCATCTCCAACCATCAGGTCGAATCAACTTCTAGAAGATAGATACTCTATATGTATATCTTTCTGATTTCGAGATGTAGCTCCACTGTGTATTGTTCGCGGCTACTCTTTATATAGATATATGACATGGATCTACGGTGTATTTTATTGGTAGACGTGATTCTATTTTATCTTGAGCATGGGTATGCCCAGCTCGGTGAGACATTTTTTATTTTACAGATGGCGCCTCCCAGTTCCTGATCCTTAGGCTCAATCATTCGGCACATCAGTAAGGATTGGTAATGTATTTCGGCCATCAGATGCTCTTCTGACCTCACACATTAGGGGGTATCTGTTATAACCCTAAATTGCACCACACATGCTTACCTAGCATCAGGCCATCTCATATCCCTTCTTTGCCAAAGCACTACTGAACAACTCTTTAAAAAACCTCTTTTATAAAGGCCCACGTTCCCTACTCCATTACTGCACGTGTGTACATGTTGGCTGACCTAAAACAACCCGTGTGGACTGACAAAAGCACGAAAAAAGGAAGGTTGTCGACAGAACACAAAAGCTATGGGTGAGTTAACTAAAACTCCTGTCCATGCATGTTCGAGGGTTCATCCAAATACCTAGCTCCTTCTAACCTATAAAAGAAGGGGTAGGGGTCCCATTTGGAGGAGGAAAAATATAGAAAAGAAACTCTGCCCATTTGTGTATTCCCATTGTCCCAAACCTTTAGCCTTTCATTGTGCTAAAGGAGATACAAAGCAAAGCAGTTGGAGGACAGTTGAAGAGGAGCCCAGGATCAGGTTCGCGGAGCGGTGGCCGGTCTCAACTTTTGTAAGTTGACTCATTCAAAGTAATAAAGAAATTACTTTTCCCATCCCAATTCATGAGTTATTCATAGTTTTCTAAGTACATGTTTGAATTTCTAACCCRTTAGTCTATAGGTAGTATGCATGTGTAGTTGTTTCTTGTCTTGTATGCAGGTCAGCGTTGGAAAGGAGAACTGCGAACAAGTAATCAAGTACGATAAGGGATCGACATCGAATGCCCAGAACGAGGTAGGTTGATCTAGCCATTGCATTTACTGAAACGAAATGGGATTTAAGTCTAGGGATGAAGGTAGAAAGTAAATTTTCTCTAGGTCATATCTGCATGCAAAGTCTAACCCTAATTGCTAGTCCGTAAGGAGATTTCCCTCACAACACCATGGGGAAAATTTGTTTTTACATCTAATTGTTCAAGATGCAAATCTTCTACTGCCACAAGAATTAAAATAGTCCTAATTGAAGTCATTTTAAAAACATGAGAAAATATTTCATCAAAATCTATACCTTTCGTTTATGCAAACCCCTTTACAACAAGTCTAGCCTTGTACAACTTTTTTCCTCCATATTCTTCCTTCAACCTATAAACTCATTTATTCTACAATGCTCTTTTTCCTGCAGGAAATTGAACCAAGTGCCAAGTCTATTTATTTACCAAGGAATCCATTTCCTCTTTCATGCCTTGCTCCCAATTCTTTTTAGTGTCTACATGCATTACCTCTTCATAACATTTTGGTTCACCAGAATCAGTCAACAATAAATAATAAAATGAAGGAGAGTATTGCTCAGGGGGTCTACTTAACCTGATAGATATTGTAAAAACACTTGTAGGAGTTTGAGGTACATGTTTCTCCTGTTGTACATTTTGATTTTCTGGTACCTTTGGAATTTATTTTTCAATGATCTCATCAAGCACTATGTATTTTGGTTTTTCTTTTTCTTTTATCTTTCCCTACAACTGATATTTGTACATGACCTTCTCATTGAATATGACATCTCGACTCCTAATCATTTTGTGATTTTCATAATCCCATAAACGATAACCAAAATCATTAAAAATGTATCAAATAAAGGTACACTTCTTGGATTTTTCCTCAAGCTTTGTTCTATTTTCTTAATCAATATGGACAAATGCTTCACAACCAAAAAGTCTTTAAAAAATAATATTTTACCCTTTTACTTGTCCATGCCTCCTCTGGAATTCCACCATTCAAAGAGCTTGAAGGTCCTCTATTGATTAAGTAAACAATAGTATCCATAGAATCTTCCCAGAACTATAAGGGAAACCCAACATGAAATAGCATACTCTTTGCATGCTCCATGATTGTCATGTTCATCCTTTCTGACACACCATTTTCTTGTGGTGTTCATGGAACTGTCTTCTCTCTACGAATCCCATGGTATGAAAAATAATCATCAAACTCCTTGTTGCAATATTCACCTCCATTTTCTGATCTAAGACACTTCAACCTTTTTCCTGTCTCATTCTCAACCAAATCTTTCCATTTCTTAAAAGTATCAAAAACATCAGATTTTTGTCGAATGCAATAAACCCAAGTTTTTCTAGTTGCATCATCAATAAAAGTAACATAATAACGAGAGACACCAAGTGATGATGCCTGAGATGGTCCCCATACATCTATATGCACAAGCTCTAACCTTTCACTCTTCTTTTATTTTTTAACTCTAAGAAATCTGACTCTCTTATATTTTCCATAAACACAATGCTCACATAAATCCAAATAAATTTGTTTAGGATCTAGAAAAATAAAATTGTGAAGTATATGCATCCCCTTCTGACTCATGTGTCCAATCCCATGATGCCATGGTGTTGTGTCCACTCCTGTAGAAGCTAAAGAGATAGAAGAGTCAGTTTTACTAGTGCATAAATACAATGTACTTATCTTCTCTCCTTTTTCTATCACCAGTGATCCTTTGGTGACCTTCCATGCATTATATGTAAATATAGATATACAACCTTCAATTTCCAACTGCCATGTTGAAATTAGATTTTTCTTTAGATATGGAACATATCTTACCTCTTTCAACAACCATTGGTTTCCATTACTTTGATTTATTTTTACCTTTCCCATCCCAACAATTTTTCATGGTGCATCATGACCCAAATGAATCTGTCCAAAATCACCTTGAACATAATCTAGAAAATGTTTCCTATGGGGTGCGACATGAAATGAATCCCCTGAATCTACTACCCACGACTCAAAAATATTATCTACAGGAAGAATCAAATCAACTTGTAACACATCACCTGTTACATTTGCTTCCTTATTTTTCTCATGTTGTCCATCTCTTTGCTTCTTTGGAGCTCTGTAGTATTTCTTCAGATGTCCTTTCTTCCCACAATTACAACACTCTATATTTCCTAGTCTGGATTTGGATTTTCCCTTCCTATAATTCCCATGGTTCCCTAAGCCCTTTCCTCTATCCTTTTTTCTTCCCTTGTTCTCCATGTTTAACGCATTACCTGATGTCTCACATGTGCTTTTACGTCGCATTTCCTCGCCAAATATAACACCAACAACATCATCAAATTTTAAAGTGTTTGAACCAGAGACAGAGTTACTTACATCCATGACCAAGCCATTCCATCTTTCTTGCAATCAACACAATATTAGAAGAGCCCTAACCTCATCATCAAAGTCCACTTTTAATAACTTAGCTTATTAGTAACCGTATTAAATTCATTTAAATGATCTACAACAGACCCACCTTCTGACATCTTCATATTAAATAATATCTTCATTAGAAATACCTTATTAGACGCGGAGGGTTTTTCATACAGTTTAGCCAATGCATCCATTGACTCATTCCTTGTATTTTCTTTCAAAATATTGAAATCCATTGACGCTTCCAGGCTCAGTCATATCATTCCTAGTGCCTTTATGTCCATAACCTCCCATTATTCATCCTTCATGGCCATCAACTTCGTTTCTATTCTGCCCAATGGTAGGAATAGATCCTTCTAATATAAACAATATTCAATCTGCATATTCCATAACTGGTAGTTTTGGTTGTTAAATTTCTCAACCCTAAACTTTCCATATTCTACCATTGCTCCCACTCAAACCAGGAACCCTCTTTTCCTGCAAGTTACATTTTGCTTTGATACTAGTTGTTAGAAAAACAGGATTATGGAGCAATAAAATAAAAACAAATGTGGAAAAAACAACACAGAAGATACACCATACAATAGATACACAGATATACCTGGTTCACCCAGTGTGGGCTAAGTCCACCAGAAAAATTTCCAGTTCCTTCTTTTTTATTATCCAGCAAATGAAGGGATACAACCTACATCACACCCGTTGTAACTTCCTCTTCTTTCTCTCACAGTCTCCTCTCTCATAATATAATATTCAAAATAATACACAACCATAATACAATTTCCTCATAAAAGAGGGTTTCCTTCTAGGGAAAAAAATCTAACATAACTTCTAGTGTCATATATGCGACCTTATAATGAATGGTCCATATTTACTATGAAATTACAATATACATTTACAAGGAAATTTTTCCTTCGGGGGCTTCGCCCCCAAATCTCCATTGGGGGACGTTGCCCCTGAACCCCCATCAATGGCCCACTTACCCCCCGCCCCTACAGGGGGGGGAAACCCCCCTGCAACCCCCCCCCCCCCTACATGGAGTGGTGTACAGTATTCATGGCGTATAAACATGGCTGAAAACAAAGACCTCTAAATAAAGAAGATAATTAGGCTCCACAACCAACACCTTGCTTATTTTTCTTCTTCTTGTTCTTCCTTTTCTTCTTCTTTCAAGCCTCCTAGTTACTAGCATTAAGAATTTCACTAGGAGAGGAAAAAGAAATCAAAGAAGATATGAAGGATGAAGAAGCAGAGGGTCGACATGAGGTTGATGTTCTTGGGGTGGAGGGATTGCATTCGAAGCACCAGGAGAATTTGGGATCACTGGAGTGGAAAACAACCATACCGGTAACCCTATGGTGAATCTAGGAAGACTCAAAGTAGCAATATAGAGAAGACCAACATTTCGAAAATAAGGATAAAAAAAGGTTCCCCATTAAAAAGGGTTCCTTGGTTGGTATTCCCAGGAAATGTTTCCATAGACACAAACTTAACCTAAGGTCTCTAAGTCAAAGAGAACACACTACCAAATTCCCTATAAGATACGAGAAAGAAAACAAATCCCTTGTTACAGAGGAAAAAAAGGAAGTAAGGATCTTTTGAAGACAAGAGATGAGGTCGTCAACGAAGATACGAGAAACAATTACCCTGACCTCCATGTAACAACCCTTCTCGGTGCAAGAAAACCTCTCTTCACGGGGTCACCCTCCAAGGTTACTAAAAGTGTGATACGAAGTCTTCCTTAGGTACTGTGGGAACCCCCCCATATTCACCTATGTAGATACCTAGGAAAGTGTACTAATGTTACCAAACCATAATCGATCTACGGGGGGGTACAGTCGACAGTCAAGACTGAACATATGTACAAGATAAAAAAAATTATGAAGCTCTTACAAAGAAATAAATACAAGTGGATCGGTAATACTTCTGAGGACCTTGAACGAATTCGATATTCACGAAGAACCGAGACCAAATGAACTAGTAACACTCAAGAAAAACGCCCAATATACGCTCTTTCCACTACGGTTGGTTAAGCTTTGGAGGGGTAATCTCCAATGCTCTTCTGCACATGACCTCGTGTTTAGACCCTCTGTTAGAGGGGGTTCCTAGATATGCCTATACAAATTTTTGATTTTGACACTTTTTAGTGTTCTAGAATTTTTTTTCAGTGGCCTTGGAGAATTTACTCTCCACCCTATAACCAAGGCCCTAAAATCTTAGACTTGTTGGTTTTATATAAAAGAAAAAAGTATAATTGATTTTATATTATGCGCTTGTTCCTTTTATGGTTGTTGTTACTCAAAAGGGTAAATGGAAGTGAAATTATATGGTGTTATCACTTTGACTCCAAGAAGACTTCAAAAGAAAAATTGAATGGAATGCAATCTTTAGTTTGGATGAATCCTATCTACAAAAAGGAGAAAGATGTTTCAAGCAAAGAAACAAGTGTAACATTCAATGCAAGAAACATGAAATACTCTTTGAATGAAAAAGGTATTTTGTATATGAGTCAAAGAAACTGTAGGATACACAATTCCTACCCCCCCCCAACCATGAGGGGGAATTTTTTTTTTAAATGCAATTTACTTTGCTTTAAAATGCAAGTTCAAAAATGCTCCACCCACTAACTAGAATGCAAGATTTTTTTTATTTTTTTTTTAATGCAATGAAATGATATCAAATGCAATATTTTCTACTTCCTTACTTTCAGTGAAAGATTTTAATGCCAAGGAAAAGGATTACAAAGAAAAAAATCCAAACAAAACATGCACTCAAGCAAGAATTGAAAAAATCCAAATGTTAGAATGATTCTAACACAAGAACACACATATGGAAAGTAGATAATAACACTTCTTGTAACCTCGAAAATTGAGTGGAAAGAATCAAGGATTAATGTCAATTTGCAATAAGACCACAGAGCTTCAAACACTCAAAGGATCAAAACATTTCCAAACAAAACCATAAGAAACTAAAAAAAAATGCTCAAAGAAACACTTTCATTCCCAAATCAATGAGGAAGACTTAAAAATAAATCAAGTGAGACACTTAGAAAGTCTTGAAATCAAGATAACATAAGTTTGAGAACCTTCATGATGAGGATCAAACTACTAGTAAGGAAGACTTTGACCAAAGCATCAGGTTAACCTAAGGAAGTCATGTACATTTCACAATTTAACGGATTTGCAAACTCAAAAGAGGAAAGAAAAGGTGGTAATAACTCAACTTCAATAAAACAAAGACAAATTCAAGTTCATAGGAATCTATTGCAAATATATGAGTCAAGAATATGAGAAAATAGAGGTAAAAAGAGCTCAAAACTGACCCAGGAAGGAGATCAACACTCTTGTAATAAGGCTGATAGGTCATTGAATAGAGGTCAATGCTCCTCAAAACAATGACATGGAGCGTTAATAATGGTTTTCAATGCTCTACAAGCCACTATAAAGGAGTGTTGAATCCTGGAAGTGGTTAAAAAAGCACAATTTTTTTACCAGATTCAACAAATATTAGGAAGAATTCAAGCATCAAAATAAAAAGATTCAAGAAACCAAGGAAATACTATTAAAAGTTCGATCCCCAGTGGAGTCACCAATTTTATGTTATGGTAAATTTCCCCTTGCGTACAAGTGAAACCCCCTTTTGGATCAAGACCCCTTCTTTGATCCAAAGACAAAAGAAAACAAATGGACACTCACTTCCCTTTAGACCTACTTCAACAATAAGAGTAAGAGGAAAGAGATAGATGACATACCTTTTTACGATGGTTGTCTTCGATGCTCCAGTATTTGACCTTGTTGACCAAGATCATAGGAACAAGAAAAAAAATGAAAGGAACAAGATAAATCTCCTTCTTCTACACTATATTGTTAGGTGACAATAGATCTATATATGATGACTTTAACAACAATAGACATGCATGTAACAAGTGACACAAAACATAAATGGAATAGGCCAAGTTATGTATTAATAGAAAGCCATAGTGAAGCACTTACAGTCCAACATTGGCGTTGCAACAACTCCTCCAAGCTCTCCTATCCAACCCTCTCCTAAATGTCTCAAGATCGGAATTATGATTCTCTCATGGATTCTCCTCCCTTTTCACATTGGAATGCACTCATTATATAGGAGTTTGAAGGTTTAACCACCATGAAGTATTTCGGGAAATGGTTGAGGATTTATCTCCATAAGTTGAGATTTATATTGTCTCATGGATATTGATTTTAATTAATATGGAGCCACGAGATATGACTCGAATCCTTGACTTCATATTCTTGGAACTAACCCTTAAAATAAGGTGGGCTAGCCATAACTCCCTCTAACCACTTCAACGCTCCACCAACACTGAGCATGGAGCGTTGACAACACTCCCTATACATGGGTAGGGGAGAATTCAAAAGAGTTCAACGCTCCCTATACATGGGAAGGGGAGATTTGACCTTCAAAAATGGTCAAAATATCAAGGTAAAAGGTATTTTTTTTACCTTCTCATGATAACTTTTTCTCTACCACAATGACTAGGTATTATGACAAATGTTCTTCCATGGTGTCAAAGTTGTGACACTTAATAAAGTGCATGCGACACTTAGCAAGGTGCATAAAACACTTACGACACTTAAGTGCAACATTTGGTGGTGTGATGTTTAGGTGTGTAACACATAGGCGTTGAATGAATGAGGGTGAAATTGGTTATCCAGAGCGGCTTTTTAGTGCTTTTTGTTGGACTTGTTTTGTTGTAACAAGAAACGACGATATTCATCTATAGTCTCTAAGGAAATAAGGCATTGTTCAAGGAGAGTGGTTTCCAACAATAGTTTGAATGTTATCTGAAGCATTGGTATTTCACACTTGATGGGAAGAAGTACTTATACCCCATGTACGAGGTGGAAGAGGGTAAATCTCAGATGGTTTTGATCATCGTTTGGTATGCCCAAAGTGCAGAGAAAAACATATGGTGCCGATTGGTTTTGTGTTTGTTCACTGTCTATTGTAGCATGGTTTTGAGGACTTGTTGACAACCTCAACCTGACCATTGAACTATGGACAGTATGGGGAAGAGAATTCACGAGTGAAGCTAAGACATGAGGATAATTCCTCAAATACTTGATTTTCAAAATGTTCGTCATGTTCAAAATGTTTGTCATGGTATGAGACTAACTGCTAGGGGGGGCCAAAGAAAGAGATGATATGATTGAAAAAGAAGTGGGTGGTTGTATCTGTCATATTGTTGAAAGCAAGCATGGATTCATCCCATTTGGTGAAGTAATCAAAAAACACAAAAAATGTACTCATGATTGTTTCTATATGGGGGGTTGCATTTCATAAAGTTGATGCCCCATTTGTAGAAGGGATCAACTATAATGATTGGGTGTAAATATTTGATGGGGCTCATGATTTGTGTGTGAAAATTTGGCACTTCGTACACTGCTTGAATGCAGTCATGAAACAAGGTGGGACAGAAGTATCCTACTCGAATGAATTTTTGGGTGGTGGACATATCAGATAGATTCCTACCACAAGCACCATTTTTGAAATCATTAAGGACTCATTAAACCTCTTTGAGGGTGAGGAAACAATGTAATATGGTGCTAACTCCCTACCGATATAGAACATATACTATAAAGATATATAGAGGGGCTCGGTGGTAGATACATCAGTGGCCATCCTCAAAGAGATGTGAACCAAACTTTTGGGTGCGAAGGTAAGTGAGGACGTCACCGTACCAGGGGTCATTTGATGAAATAAAAAATAGTTTCTCATCAAATAAGTTCTCATTTACGAGTGATTCCTTGATGTCGGATAGTAAATAAGTGATGAACTATGTGAGGATGATTTTCTTCATAGTTTTTGGAGCGGTGAAATCTAGATCAAAATCTTGGACAATTACGATCCATCGAGAATATTTCCCATTAATATGACTCCGACTAAGTAAGTACAACATTGGGTTTGAGTTTGCGGTGAATTTTGTTGTTCATAGAAAAATGTAATGGTGAAGCTTTTAGATTGTGTGAACCACGACAAGGGTCGACTTTTCTTCATGATTATGGTTCAAAGGAGGGCCTGAAAAGTTATTATTGATGTAATAAATGACATGGTATCACTCGTATTCATCTTGCTAGATGAGGACCCCTACGATAGATACTTTAGAAGCTGATAGGTACAAGGTGTAATGTTTGTCAAATTTAGGGGGATTGATTAAATAATATTTTGAGAGAGAAAAATTGAATGCCTCGAAAGCTTGTTGATGTTGGTCATCCCATTGAAATGGGATGTCTTAGTGTAATAGGCATAAGCAACTGTGGGCATAAGTAGCATAATATGGGACAAAGTGATGTATAAAGTTGGCTTTTCCTTGCATAATTTACAACCAACATAGGGTCTTGGGAGGGGGGATCTCACTGATGATTTCAATCTTGAGGGGGTTCACTATGATCCCTTGAAGGGATACGATGAATCGGAGAAAACACCTAGTGGTGACACAAAAAACACATTGGACAGAGTTCAAATGAATTTTTTACTTGTGAAACCTCTGAAAGATAATGTGAATATATTCCAGATATTAGGATCGTTTCTTGCAATGAGTCGTGAGGTCATACAAGTAGGAAAGAATTAAATGGGAAATATCATGAAACAAATAAGTAATTTCCCGTTGAAAAGTGGATCCATCATTTTTGAGACCAAATGGCATGAAGTGATATGAAAATGTACCTCGTGGTGTAGTGAAAGCAGTATTGTATTGTTCTGCGTGAAAATTTTGGATTTGGTTGTATCCAAAGAATCCATCCATAAAAGATAGGACTTCGTGCCAAACACAAGTGTTGATTACATGATTGATGAATGGAGTTGGTAATTTTTCCTTGGGAAAATATTGGTTTAGGTCTCTAAAGTCCATACATACACACATGGTGCCCTATTGTTTTTTACAAGTATAGGGTTAGAGACCCATTATTTGTATGCAATGGGGTAAATGAAGCCGACTTTGTGAATCTTGTCAGTTTATACTTTGATATCCATTTATTTGGAAGGATGAAGGGGCCTTTGATTTTGGCGAATGATCACAATATTAGGCCATATGTCAATACGATGTTCGACAATGGCATGATTGAGACTTAACATTTCGATATATGACCAGGAAAAAATATCCTAATACCCCTTAAAAAGAGCCTTTTATGCAAAGATTTCCTCTGGGGAGAATTTGGTGCTAAGGATGATGTCTTCAATGATACCTGGTTTGATGGAAATGTCAACTTTGATGGTCAGGGAAATGTTGACCATGTTCCCTTCTTCAAAAGTGTCATGGGGGGGGATTGGGTTTTTGAACCAATCTATATGCCTAAGAGGAATGGAGTCTTTTGTTTCAACCACACAAACATTGGTGTTCGTGGTAGTTTGAAAATCATCTTGAGGGATAAATAATGATTGGTGGTGCATTGTGTCCTAGGGGTAATCAGGTGTCATCGTTGCCTCTAGAATATCTTCTCTTGAATGGAAGACATGTGAAGAGGAAAAAAGAGACCTCTCAGAGGAATGATTTGGCTGGTTTAGCTTGATGGTTTCAGACATCTCACATGAGAATGACACAATGTTGGGATTTGAAGAACCGATAAATGTTGAGGTAGCACAAACAGAATGGGCTTGTGGCTGAATGATGTTTGTGATTTTTCCTGCAAATGGTAGAAAGGTACTAACCCCGATAGGTGCTAACTATCTTATGGAAAC
>JZKD02S1879639.1:57335-76421 GCA_000966675.3 Picea glauca
ACTCTGAGAGATGTATTATGCAAGTGAATTCTTCTAGAGACTTAGTTGTTTTGTCTTCTGGATCACCACCTAGACCTTTTCCAGGACCTGAGGGCCAAGATCCTTTTTGGACTACTGGCATTTTTAGACGGGGTCTATTTGGTTTAGGAGCGGGTGTTGATATCACCATCTCACCTGCGTTCCCTGAAACATCTGATCCAGACGCAGTACCTTTTACTACTGCTTATTATTTTCCTGGTACAGAAGCTCCACAAGATGACCACAACTTGACTCTCCCTTTACAAATGGTCCATTACACAGATACTACGAGTCTTCACACCAGGATTACCATGGCTAGCCAAGACCCTATTGGCACACCACTTTCACCCAAAGTCACCCCAACACTTCCATCCGGGTACCGTGCATTGAATGCCTCTATTCTCGTTCCTATGCAAATCACATCTAGAACTCCTGTTGGTCCCACTTCTTCTAGGCACTCTCCTCCCGATTTCATTCCAACACTTCCTCCGCCCCCTTTCAGAGGACCTTTTCCATCCTCTATTGGTGGTGCTGATCCTAGTGGCACCATTCCATTTTTCACATCAAATTACCATATTCTTGTTGGTGGACAATTTCACCAAGGAGGTTTGAATCAACCCCCCCTTACAGGTAAAATCCAAATTGGAACCCAAATCCCAATTGGAACACAACCCCCAATTCGAATACAACCCCCGATTGGAGGACAACCCCCACCGACCCCACCCTATGGACAAAACATACCTCCATCCTTGGCCCGGTATTGGAATCATCTGATACAACATAACCCTCAATCGAATAGGGGGAAACAAAATCCATCTACATCCATTATACCTCCCGGTATAGGCCAACCATATCCAAGTACATCTAATCATATTTGGGGCTCGAACGCTCAACCCTACGCCCCCATTCAAGGGTACAACCTTATGAGTTACTTGCCCCCACAAAAACCACCGAATCTGCCTGGATCTTCGCATTATATGCAGACTGCTTATGGTCCCATTGGTTTGCCGATGGGACTCCCTCCCCAAAGCCACCAGTACCCACATGTGAATAGACAGTTACCTTTCTTAGCCACCCTGGACCTCCCGGATCTGTTGAGGATTTTAAATGATCTGATTCGTCACTTTCCCCAATGGCCCGCTATACCAGCCAAACTACCATCTAACATCCCTAAATTCGATGGCAAAGTGGGAGAGGACCCAAACAATCACATCATGACATTTCACCTTTGGTGCTCATCCAACTCCTTGATGGATGACTCTATTTGTTTACGCCTTTTTCAATGAACTCTCATGGATTCTGCTGCGAAGTGGTATATAGAATTACCATGAGGTTTCTTCGTCGACTTCAACACCCTTGCTATGGATTTCCTCACCCACTACCAGTTACCGATCTTCAACGAAACGGGGACTGATATTTTGAGTTCTTTCAAACAAACCAAAGCCACTCACATCTCTGATTACATTCATGAGTGGCGACGAAGATGATGTCTCATCAAACTCAAACTTCCCAATCAGTTGCTGGCAGAGTGGTTCATGAAATAATTTGTGAATGACATCGGTCATGACATTTCCATTGGTGGAGTTGTCACAGAAGAACAGGCCATTAGTTGTGCTCAATACCTTGACCTCGTTTGCTCACAAATGGGTACTCTTTACGACTTAATCCTTGATGCACCTCATCCTTCTACTTTCGCCACTTCAACTACTCCTGCTACTTCTCATGTAGCCGACGGTGTGATTGGAACTTTCCATGCCCAACCACATTCCACCTCTAGCAACAATCCCAAACCCATTTCTTCTAATTTTCAAAATGCTCCGTCTCCTACCCCTCCCACCAGCAAGACTTCTGAGGTAAATGTTGTTCAATCTACCCCCGCCGGTAAAAACAAATCCAGAAAGGGTAAGGGTAATAATAAGGAGGACAAAAATAATTCACAAGCAAAGAGAACCAAAACACCACCTGTTGACGATAGGGATAAGCTCAAACCTTGATACCCTTGTCTTATCTGTGGTGATGATCACTACACGAAGGATTGTCCACAACGAGCCGAGGTTACTAAGTTCCTTCAAGGGGCCCCAAAACCACCCAATCTGACCATTTTGTCACAACCCTNACTCTGAGAGATGTATTATGCAAGTGAATTCTTCTAGAGACTTAGTTGTTTTGTCTTCTGGATCACCACCTAGACCTTTTCCAGGACCTGAGGGCCAAGATCCTTTTTGGACTACTGGCATTTTTAGACGGGGTCTATTTGGTTTAGGAGCGGGTGTTGATATCACCATCTCACCTGCGTTCCCTGAAACATCTGATCCAGACGCAGTACCTTTTACTACTGCTTATTATTTTCCTGGTACAGAAGCTCCACAAGATGACCACAACTTGACTCTCCCTTTACAAATGGTCCATTACACAGATACTACGAGTCTTCACACCAGGATTACCATGGCTAGCCAAGACCCTATTGGCACACCACTTTCACCCAAAGTCACCCCAACACTTCCATCCGGGTACCGTGCATTGAATGCCTCTATTCTCGTTCCTATGCAAATCACATCTAGAACTCCTGTTGGTCCCACTTCTTCTAGGCACTCTCCTCCCGATTTCATTCCAACACTTCCTCCGCCCCCTTTCAGAGGACCTTTTCCATCCTCTATTGGTGGTGCTGATCCTAGTGGCACCATTCCATTTTTCACATCAAATTACCATATTCTTGTTGGTGGACAATTTCACCAAGGAGGTTTGAATCAACCCCCCCTTACAGGTAAAATCCAAATTGGAACCCAAATCCCAATTGGAACACAACCCCCAATTCGAATACAACCCCCGATTGGAGGACAACCCCCACCGACCCCACCCTATGGACAAAACATACCTCCATCCTTGGCCCGGTATTGGAATCATCTGATACAACATAACCCTCAATCGAATAGGGGGAAACAAAATCCATCTACATCCATTATACCTCCCGGTATAGGCCAACCATATCCAAGTACATCTAATCATATTTGGGGCTCGAACGCTCAACCCTACGCCCCCATTCAAGGGTACAACCCTATGAGTTACTTGCCCCCACAAAAACCACCGAATCTGCCTAGATCTTCGCATTATATCCAGACTACTTATGGTCCCATTGGTTTGCCGATGGGACTCCCTCCCCAAAGCCACCAGTACCCACATGTGAATAGACAGTTACCTTTCTTAGCCACCCTGGACCTCCCGGATCTGTCGAGGATTTTAAATGATCTGATTCGTCACTTTCCCCAATGGCCCGCTATACCAGCCAAACTACCATCTAACATCCCTAAATTCGATGGCAAAGTGGGAGAGGACCCGAACAATCACATCATGACATTTCACCTTTGGTGCTCATCCAACTCCTTGATGGATGACTCTATTTGTTTACACCTTTTTCAATGAACTCTCATGGATTCTGCTGCGAAGTGGTATATAGAATTACCATGAGGTTTCTTCGTCGACTTCAACACCCTTTCTATGGATTTCCTCACCCATTACCAGTTACCGATCTGCTACAAAACGGGGACTGATATTTTGAGTTCTTTCAAACAAACCAAAGCCACTCACATCTCTGATTACATTCATGAGTGGCGACGAAGATGATGTCTCATCAAACTCAAACTTCCCGATCAGTTGCTGGCAGAGTGGTTCATGAAATAATTTGTGAATGACATCGGTAATGACATTTCCATGGGTGGAGTTGTCACAGAAGAATAGGCCATTAGTTGTGCTCAATACCTTGACCTCGTTTTCTCACAAATGGGTACTCTTTACGACTTAATCCTTGATGCACCTCATCCTTCTACTTTCGCCACTTCAACTACTCCTGCTACTTCTCATGTAGCCGACGGTGTGATTGGAAATTTCCATGCCCAACCACATTCCACCTCTAGCAACAATCCCAAACCCATTTCTTCTAATTTTCAAAATGCTCCGTCTCCTACCCCTCCCACCAGCAAGACTTCTGAGGTAAATGTTGTTCAATCTACCCCCGCCGGTAAAAACAAATCCAGAAAGGGTAAGGGTAATAATAAGGAGGACAAAAATAATTCACAAGCAAAGAGAACCAAAACACCACCTGTTGACGATAGGGATAAGCTCAAACCTTGATACCCTTGTCTTATCTGTGGTGATGATCACTACACGAAGGATTGTCCACAACGAGCCGAGGTTACTAAGTTCCTTCAAGGGGCCCCAAAACCACCCAATCTGACCATTTTGTCACAACCCTTCCCTTCTCAACAATAGGCCCAATTGGTCATTCACGACCAACCATCCCCCTCCACTACATATTATGTCCTAATGTGAACAGGAGATTCAAAGAAAAATGACATCGCACTTACCACTCGAGCCAAAGATTATTTTTTCTCTAAAGAGAAGGTTGATGTTATACCTCCTTCATTGGTCCAACCATCTCCCATGACTCCACCTACCAACGGTCCTCTTCATCTCAAACGACCAAGCCTCAACATAATTCTTCGCCTCCTCCAAAGGGCATCGTTTGGAAATAAGCTTTCAATCCTCATGCTCATGCTTCCTAGAACTACAGCATTGTTGAAGATCTGGCCCAAGCACCATCTATGATGTCAGCCCTCGAAGTCCTTCAAAGTTTTCCCATACAACAGAAGGCATTGTTGAAAGCTATCAGTGGAATCAACCTAACGGATACGAATTTAATAATTTTTGACTTGGAAGATCACATTCCAAGGTTACCCCCTCAACTCACATTCCAAATACAAGCGATTGTCTCCGATAAAAACATTTTTAGAACTATTATCAACAAGGGTGCTTCAACGTGTGTCATGTCTATTACCTGCTGGAAAGCCATCAACTCTCCCTCTTTGATTGAATCCCATAACACACTTAAAGCCTTCATTGGCTCTGGTTTTAAGCCTTACGGTGTCCTCCCTTCACTGCCAATCACGTTAGAAGGAAAAACGCTCCAAGTTGAAGATGAAGTCTTCGACGCTCCTCTCGATTACAACCTCCTTCTCAGTCGTAGCTAGATCGATTCCATGCACGCAGTTGTGTCGACTCTTTTTCATGTTGTACGTTTCCCACATCAAGGAAAGGTAATTACTGTCGACCTATTAGCCTTCTTTAACTTGGATACACACACTGGCAACTTACCGTTTATTGCCAACCCCCCCCCCCTCAGATACGAGAACGTAGGTGTGGGTCTTCTCAAAGACTCCTCATTAATGGGTACCTTCCCCATCCCACCACTCGATGTTCCACATCCATCTGTCGCTTCAATCAACATGATCTCCACCTCTATTCACAGAACCCCTGCGTCTCATGACCCATGGATGGTACCCGACCCCGGCGATCATCTTCGTTACGATGACAAAATGCCCTTGAGTCCGGTCGAATCCACCTATCAAGTCATTCAATCGACAACCCCTTCTACCCCCTCTCTTGGTGATTTATCTCCAGATCCTTTCTGCATCATTTTTCCCACAGACGAGATGATTGTGTTTGTCATGGACGACACCCCTTGGGACGATGGACATCACCATTCCATCCTCTTCCTGGAACAACACACCATCGACCCCGTTGACCATTGTCATCATTTCCACCATTCCCAAGTCCAAACACGATGTGTTTTCCAAAGGGAACTTAAGCAATATATCACCCACTATTCCCCTCGACATATCCATCAAACTTGGAATTGTAAAAAATGTGCATATCGGAGCTTCGTGTTCCCTTGACGAAATTTTCACCTACAAGTCACTTTTCAAAGAATTTTGTGACGTCTTCACCTGGAGCTATGAAGAAATGTTGGGCATTGACCCCAACATTGTGATACATGAGATTAATACATAACCAGACGCTAAATCCGTCTGGCAACGCCTTCATCCAATTCACCCATGTAAAGCGGCCGCTATCAAACTTGAAGTCGAGAAACTTCTCAAAGCTGACTTTATTTACCCGGTGGTCCTCACTAACTGGGTTTCCAATCTTGTCCCGATCGACAAGAAACAAGGCACAATCCACGTGTGCGTTGATTATAGGGATATTAACAAAGATTATCCTAAATACAACTTTCCTACCCCCTTCGTCGATCAGATTGTCGACGATTGCGCCGGAAGTGAAATCTTCTCTCTAAAGGATGGTTTCTCTGGATATAATCAAATCAATATTGTTCCCAAGGATCAACACAAAACTGCTTTTATTTGTCCTTGGGGAACTTTTTCTTATCGGAAACTTCCTTTCGGTCTTAAAAACGTTGGTGCAACTTTCCAGCACGATATGTCTTATGCCTTCCATGATATCAAGCACATCATGCAACCATATCTTGATGACTTACCCACTCATTCCATGCACTGGGTCGATCATCCCATACACCTCCGAGCCATTTTCGTCTGCTGTTAGTTTTACCATATACGCTTGAATCCTCACAAATGTTTTTTATGCGTAGAATCTGACCGACTTCTAGGCTTTATTGTTTCACATCAAGGGATCAGGGTAGATCCTTTAAAGGTCAAGGAAATTCTCAATATCCCTCCTCCTTTTTCTCTTCACCAGTTACAAAGTTTGCAAGGGAAAGCAAACTTTCTTCGTCATTTCATCCCGAACTATGTCGAGATAACTCTTGGATTTACGCGACTACTCAAAAAGGGGTCCGAGTTTGTATGGGATACCATTGCAAACAAATCTTTTGAAGCTCTAAAACTGTCCCTGACACATGCTCCGCTTCTCTTCCCCCCTGATTACAGTCGCGATTATTTCCTCTACCTCGCAGCCTCGGATTAAACCATCACTATGGTTCTTGTTCAAGAGGATGATTCCCATGATGAACATGTTATTTATTACTTTATTCAAAGTCTAACGCCTACTGAAACCAAGTATTTACATGTTGACGAAGCCAAGAAATCCTTAAATGACTGCCATTCTGGAGCCTATGGTGGTCATATGTCCGGGTATGCTACTGCCTAGAAGATCTTATGAGCAGGATATTTTTTTCCTTCTTTATTTAACGATTGTATAATTTCAATCCAAAAATGCCATGCTTGCCATACCTATAACCATAAAATACGGTCACATCCTTCTCCTCTTCACCCTGTGGTCTTCATCAGTCCCTTTGCGAAATGGGGTATCAATTTCATGACATGTCACCCCCACTCGGCCGAGGGGCATGGATACATTATTGTAACTGTAGATTATTTTACGAAATGGGACAAGGTGATGCCGACATTTGACAATACCAGAAAGACCACAGCATTATTCATTTTCAATCACATCATAGCTCACTTTGGTGTTCCTCAGGCTATCATCACCGATCACAGTAGCCACTTTAGAAACTTCATGATGTCTGAACTCACTGAAAAGTTGGGTCTTCGCCATGAAAACTCAATGTTGTATTACCCACAAGCCAACGGCCAAGTTGAAGAAATTAACAAAGTTCTCATAACCATGCTTCGACGAATGATAGGGATTCACAAAACGAGTTGGCACACAATGTTGTTTTCATCATTGTGGGCTTACCAAACGTCTGTTAAGTCTGCTACCAGGTTTACACCATTTTGGTTAGTCTATGGTCTTGAATCCATCCTTCCGATTGAATGTGAGATACCCTCCTTAAAACTAGTCGTCGAACTCCTCCCAAACACTTCTGCCGAAGAAGAACGTTTGTTGTATCTCATGCGATTAGACGAAACTCGACGCGACACTACCCTAGTCATATAAGCCCGGAAGAAACGTGTCAAGACCCAATATGACAAACATGTCAAGCCTCGCATTTTCTCCGAAGGAGATCTAGTTCTCCTTTACTAACAAGATCGGGATATGCTAGGAGATGGAAAATTCAAAGCCATGTGGCGAGGTCCTTATATCATTAGACGGGTTTTGGAGAAAGGAGCTTACGAGTTAGTAGATTACGACGGTATCCCTTTGAGTGAACCAATAAATGGGTTGTACTTAAATAAGTACTATGCCTAATATCACCTGCGCATGAGTACTTGTATTTTATTGTATCATACTTCTTGTGTGTTATTGTAGTATGTTTTTTTCATTATCTGGTCTCTGCCCTTATGTTACATTGTGTTTGGTTTCCATATGCCAGAGTCTTTGCTACCCCACATTGGCTTCACTGATGGCCCTAGCCGTAGTACTCAGAACCTTGCTTCTACTGCTTGGGAAATTTATGCCCCCAAAAACGAACTTATCACTCTACGAGGTGTGTGTCTCAGTCGTGCGACCAACAATATTGCAGAGTATAGCGTCATTATAGAATTTTTGATTGATGCTATCTCACTCGGTATCCGTCACTTGGTTGTACAACTCGATTCGCAGCTAGTAGTACTACAGTTAATTAATGTCTATGCTATTCGAAGTCCTACTTTATTACAGGTATATTTACGAATTCGCCTCTTGGAACGTTATTTTGATTATATTGAGTATCAACATATTCCTAGATGTCTAAATACATTAACTGATGCATTGGATAACTATGTATTAGACAGACATTTGGGCCATTTATAAACCAATCACATCACATGTATCACAGAACACAAGATAAGCCAGTAGAAGCCGTATATATGTATATAACGATCAAAAGTTTTTTGCAAAAAAGTTATGTCCAAGGACCAAAATTTCAAAATCTGAAGCTTGTAGCTTCTACAAAGTAACGTCATGGGTGATGCTCATGATAACACATGACTGCCCGGGAAACCCTACAAAGCAGTCATCCAATAGACTCTGACACACCCATAGTATGGCATCGATAATGTCGAGGGAATTCTCCAATAGTCGTGTCTGGAATGTCAGCAGTCAACCCCTCCAAGTTTTACTCCACTGCCTCATAGTCTTCAGCATCCCATCACGACACTCAAGCCACCTCTCCTCATCATTGAATAAGATACATACCTGGAGGTCGGTATGGCCCCACATATGTGTCATTCAAAAGACATTTTTGATCAATTCTTGGAAAAACATAAAAACATTTGCATATGATAAAACTCACAAAAACATTTAAAAAGTGAAAAAATGTGTGCTTCTTACCTAGATNTATTACCCACAAGCCAACGGCCAAGTTGAAGAAATTAACAAAGTTCTCATAACCATGCTTCGACGAATGATAGGGATTCACAAAACGAGTTGGCACACAATGTTGTTTTCATCATTGTGGGCTTACCAAACGTCTGTTAAGTCTGCTACCAGGTTTACACCATTTTGGTTAGTCTATGGTCTTGAATCCATCCTTCCGATTGAATGTGAGATACCCTCCTTAAAACTAGTCGTCGAACTCCTCCCAAACACTTCTGCCGAAGAAGAACGTTTGTTGTATCTCATGCGATTAGACGAAACTCGACGCGACACTACCCTAGTCATATAAGCCCGGAAGAAACGTGTCAAGACCCAATATGACAAACATGTCAAGCCTCGCATTTTCTCCGAAGGAGATCTAGTTCTCCTTTACTAACAAGATCGGGATATGCTAGGAGATGGAAAATTCAAAGCCATGTGGCGAGGTCCTTATATCATTAGACGGGTTTTGGAGAAAGGAGCTTACGAGTTAGTAGATTACGACGGTATCCCTTTGAGTGAACCAATAAATGGGTTGTACTTAAATAAGTACTATGCCTAATATCACCTGCGCATGAGTACTTGTATTTTATTGTATCATACTTCTTGTGTGTTATTGTAGTATGTTTTTTTCATTATCTGGTCTCTGCCCTTATGTTACATTGTGTTTGGTTTCCATATGCCAGAGTCTTTGCTACCCCACATTGGCTTCACTGATGGCCCTAGCCGTAGTACTCAGAACCTTGCTTCTACTGCTTGGGAAATTTATGCCCCCAAAAACGAACTTATCACTCTACGAGGTGTGTGTCTCAGTCGTGCGACCAACAATATTGCAGAGTATAGCGTCATTATAGAATTTTTGATTGATGCTATCTCACTCGGTATCCTTCACTTGGTTGTACAACTCGATTCGCAGCTAGTAGTACTACAGTTAAGTAATGTCTATGCTATTCGAAGTCCTACTTTATTATAGGTATATTTACGAATTCGCCTCTTGGAACGTTATTTTGATTATATTGAGTATCAACATATTCCTAGATGTTTAAATACATTAACTGATGCATTGGATAACTATGTATTAGACAGACATTTGGGCCATTTATAAACCAATCACATCACATGTATCACAGAACACAAGATAAGCCAGTAGAAGTCGTATATATGTATATAACGATCAAAAGTTTTTTGCAAAAAAGTTATGTCCAAGGACCAAAATTTCAAAATCTGAAGCTTGTAGCTTCTACAAAGTAATGTCATGGGTGATGCTCATGATAACACATGACTGCCCAGGAAACCCTACGAAGCAGTCATCCAATAGACTCTGACACACCCACAGTATGGCATCGATAACGTCGAGGGAATTCTCCAATAGTCGTGTCTGGAATGTCAGCAGTCAACCCCTCCAAGTTTTACTCCACTGCCTCATAGTCTTCAGCATCCCATCACGACACTCAAGCCACCTCTCCTCATCATTGAATAAGATACATACCTGGAGGTCGGTATGGCCCCACATATGTGTCATTCAAAAGACATTTTTGATCAATTCTTGGAAAAACATAAAAACATTTGCATATGATAAAACTCACAAAAACATTTAAAAAGTGAAAAAATGTGTGCTTCTTACCTAGATNATGATGTGAGAGGGCTTGCCGATCCTTTTAACTTTGCACAGGTGTGGTAGGCATGATCATTACTAAAGGACTAGCCAGCATTGGAAGGGGCATTAAAGATCCCTCCAATTCTTTGATTCACTCCTTTAACATGACATGTTCTGCTTCAATGCCTTCAGTAGAGTTGTCTAGATCATCTCCATTTGCTCGGTGTATCTGGGATATCTGGGAAGGTTGAATGTTATGTAGGTTGATCTCTGAATGATATTTCCCCTTCTTATTCTTTACATCTCTTTTTTCAATAATCAAATTTTTGGATTCGTTGTCAAAAACAACGCTCTGAAATGCAAAAGACTCTTCTTCATCGAAGGTCTTGGTCCCAATTATTTCCATCTGAGAGCTCTGGGGAGCAGTTTTCTCTAGTTGGTCGTCATTGGGGAACACTTTCTCAATGCCAATTTCTAGCTCCATATCCTCAAGGGAGAGATCATGGATATCACTTTCTCCCCGAGGTCCCTCCTCTTCTTGCACAATGTTTTTTCATTTCTTCCTCACGGGAAGTTTATGAGAAGTTTCAATTTTTTCGGAAGGAGGGTTCTTATCTCCTTCTTTGCCTAAAGAACTGTGGGTGACTTTCTTACTTGGGTAGGTCGTTGGAGAATTGCTCTGAGATGTTGTACTCTTGGGCATGACACTCGAGGATTGGGCACTTTTCTCACCCAGACCTTTTCCTCTCCACTTGTACGACTCATTGGTGTTCAGTATTGTCTCTAGGTCATCGATGTAACAAGCAGGAATTCCTGAGGCGCTATCTCCATCTTCATTCAGGATAGTGTTAATGAAAGAATTGTTGAAACTAACAACCAATAGGTGTTCTACAAAAATACAATTAGGGTCGAACACTTTTACTTTTTCAGCATATTTAAAATTGAGGCTGTGGAAGTGGCCCGTGAATTCGTCAATATTGTTCATATTCCTACATATGAAATCCCCGACTTTCCAAGGCATAGGTATGAATTTATTTTTTCTCTTTTCATGTAAAAAATGCAACCAGTAGGTGTACTGACTTGTTATTTCAGCCACAAACATTTTGTCAGATATGTGACATGGAAGGAAGGAAGGATTTTCTTTGGATCTAAAAATCTTGATAACGTTATAATTTTCCATTTGTTCTAGTGTCCCCTTCTTATCCAGAAACTTACTCGCCTGGTCAGACATCCAGGGAGCATTTTTTCCAAACAACAATTCTTTGAAAACTGAGACAAAATCATTAAAGACTTCATAAAAGTGTTGGGAGGCCTTATGCCTCCACAATGATTGATACCATAAGTTTACTAGGTCGAACTCACAGTTTACCTTCTTGCATATAGATAATCTTGAGAACTGACATCAATGTGCTATCACAAAGACAAATTAAGATGACATAAAAAAATTCCTATCCTTCTTGTATTACATCAACTAGGAAGAGATTTCAATGGAAATCAACTTACCCTAGTCGAATATGGCATGTTCCTTTACCATAAAATAAAGAATGTAAAGAATCATCCAGGAGATGTTGGTCGTGGTTTCCTGTCCTGTTATTCTCGTAAAAATCCATGCAATTTCCTGGAAGGGATTTTTGAATGCGCCAACCTGCAATGTTGTGATATCCTCGGGGATGACCACTGGGTTCTCCAAGAATTCAGGTAAGAGTTCAATTCCATTGTCATGTTTTCTTAAGAATTCCCTACAATCTTCACCTCTGAAGGTGAGAATTGCCTGGGGGAGCCTCAACATCTTATGGAAAACCTAAGGTGACAGAGAGATAGGGGAATGCTCCCACAACTGGATGATCCGCTGGATTGGAATGTATCTCTCAGCACACCATGCGACCAACTCATTGAAATCAAAAACTACTGGGACACAACCTGCGCTGGATTATTTCCTTCTAGGAAGAAGGGGATGAATAATAGGAATATGCCATGGACCACTGAAAACTTTGATCTTTGTGTCCAAAAATATTCAGCGTATCTCCACAGAACCATTTTCTACTTGCTACCATAAGTCAACGAAGACATTCACTTGATCCAAATTATGTTAAGAATGAATGTTGGTGGGACATAATATAATCCTCTGTAAATCTTGTTTAATTCCCTTTAATAGGAGGTATCCTCGATCCTTTCGCTAATTAATGGGCATCCCTTCGAACCTATATGGTAAGTTATTAACATTAAAATCATAGTAAATGTGCATTGAGAAAGGTGTGAGGTTGGTGGGGATGGGCAGGGGGAATATGTGACTTGATATTTTTTTTTGTAAACCTGGGAACCCGCGATGGTAAGAGGCATGAAAATGGCTAAGTATGGGATGACGCGTCGGTTAGACGGATTCATGTTAGGAAGAAAGAAACTTAGGCAGTTTCATGGGAGTCTAAGGATCGAAAATGTATATCATGGAACTTTGTGGTTCAATATGTCTATCAGGGAACACAAGAATATGAAAGCTCAATCCCGTCAACTGGGGAACCCACAGTCATAAAATCAACTAAGTATGGAACAACACGGCGGTCACTCAGACTCATGAAGTGAAGTTGTAGATGGAGGTGAGAAAAATTAAGTCCTCCAACCCGAGAACCCGTGATCTAAAAGGTGACTAAGTGTTAGAAATAAAAAGGGGTAGTAGAGGTAAAAAAATGGGTAAGTGTAGAAGGGGGAAAATAAAGGGAAAAACGAAATCAGGAAAGTAGAAAAGGGGAGGGAATTTTTTGGAAGCAGAAAATGACCTAGACAACGAGCTCCAACTGTGGGATAATGACCCCCTGTGAGTTGTCAAAAATCCAGAATATCTTTGTGCCCAGGTGCTTCTGCCCATTGATCTATGGTGTCGGACTAAGAATATACAAACTAAAAATAAAATTATGTACAATGAGAATGAAAAGTGATAGGAAAAGAAACCTTTCAGATGTTTCTCATTGATAGGCAGCATTAACATTTTTCCTTTCATATCCTGGAGCATATATGAGTTGAAGCCAAATATATTTTCTACAACATAGGGTCTGATCCAGAGTGCTTCGAACTGCATGTGCATGGATAGATTTCCCTTGGATTTGTTCCAAAGTAGTACCAGTTCTCCCTTGTGAAAATTATTCATAGTTTTGATTTTATCAAAATAGTTTTTGACGATGTACTACCTTTGAGAAGTCTGGTTCAGGGCTTTGCTTCTTTCCTCCTCCATCTTTAGAAATTGATTGATCCTTTTTTGAGTAGGTGAAGTGTCTTTTGTATCTTCCGTATTAACCACAAAGATCAATGCATTAATCTCAAGGTTAATTGGCATTTTTTCCTCTTTCCCATAGACCAATAGATATAGAGTCATCCCGGTACTATCTTTCGAGGTTGTCCTGATTTCCCATAATGATTTTGTCAACTTCAGGTGACAATTTCTCTGGTTGCCATCAACAGTTTTCTTCAATATATGCACAAGTGTTTTTTTCGTGGATTCAGCAAGGCCATTTCCTTGTGGATAATAATTCGAAGACTCACCCATAATAATCCCATATTGTCTTCAAAAATCCATGAATTTTTAACCAATGAAGATCGAACCGTTGTCTGTGATGAATTTATCAGGAACACCAAACCTTGATATTTTGTTATCTTTGAGGAATCTAATCAATTCTTCAGTGTCGGCCTTCTTTAGCACCATCACTTCTGGCCATTTTGTGAATTAATCAATAGTTGTTAGAATGTACATGTGCCCTTTGCTAGATTTCAAATTAATCGGCCCGACGACATCCAACCCCCATTAGGAAAATGGTTTTTCCACTGCAATCGACTATAGAGGCATCGCAACTTTTTTCATTTTTCCTGAGAATTGCTGGCATGAAAAACATCTCCTTATTGTAGTGTATGAGTCCCTGAAGATTGACGGCTAGTAGAATCTCGCTCTGATTATTTTTTTAGTAGTTGCAGTGGGTGAAAAGTGTCCACCACATATCCCCTTGTGAAATTCTTTGATCAACGTTGGATCTTGATTCTCATCGATGCATCTCAACAATATACCATCGAAATTCCTTCTGAGAAGTATATCAACAATCAATACATACTGGTTCACCTTCATCTTGAGTGTTGTTCGCTCCTTGGAACTCATTGTAACAGGGAATTGCCCGAACCTTAAATAAAATATGATATCTTCGTACCATTTTGAATCAGCTAATGGTTCCCTGACTGAGATTGAAATCATTCCATCAATTGATTCCCCATTCTCCATAAGCTTGCATAATCCTTGTCCTTTTATTGCCTTCAATGGTTTGATATTGATATCATACTCTTGAATCTTTGCTAACCAATTGGCCCATTTTCCTTCCCTCAATTGTTTATTTAGGAGCATCTTGACAGGGGACGAGGGAATGCAGACAATCACATGAGAGTTTAGTATATAAGTATAAAAGTTCAATGAAAATTTTACTTGGGCCAACCCCTGTTTCTCGAGTTCTTAATACCTCAACTCATAGTCATGTAAATATTTTCTCATAAAACTTATGGGGAGCTCTTCTTCGTTGCTATTTTTTTGAGTTAGGACAGACGCGACAACTGCATCTATAGTAAATGAATAGATAATGAAATCCTTTTGAAAATTTGGACTAATGAGGATGGGGGCAGTGGTGATCAACCCCTTGATATTGTTGAATGCTTCCTGAGTATATGTTGTTCACTTGAACCTCTGTTCCTTTTTTAGCAGTAAATTGATGGGTTTTACGATGCATGCGTAATCAGGGACAAATCTTCGAACAAAATTAATTTTCCCGAAGAATGACTAGACTCCCTTCTTTGATGTTGGGGGGTTAAGTTCATTAACTGTTTTAAGTCTTTTTGGGTCATTTTAAATCCCTTCCTTGCATACAATGTGGCCCAACAACTTTCCTTGAGTCACGGAAAACAAGCATTTATTTGGGTTAAGAGAGAGGCCACATGATCTACATGTTTCAAAGACTTTTCTTAAATGATGGATGTGATCCTCCCTTTTTCTTGAATGCACTTTCAATTCATATTGGTAGTCTTCCATGAAATTTCCTATTATTATGTTGAACGCATGATCCATGGTTCTTTGGAACATAGCCCTGACATTCTTCAATCCGAAGGGCATTCTAGCGTATGCATATGTCTCCCATGGTGTGATAAAAAAAAAAATTCTCTATCCTCTTCAGCCACCAAAAATTGATTATATCCAGAGAAACCATCCAACATAGACATGCATGCCTATCACGTGGCTTGTTGCAATAGAAACTCCATGTTGGGCAAAGGAAAATTATCTTTTATGATCGCTTTGTTAAGATCTCCGAAGTTGACGCACATTTGGATTTCCTGACAATCACTAGATTTGAAAGCCAGTCTGAATGTCTGATGGGATAAATTATCCCTGCTTTCTTCAACTTCTCCAACTCAATTTTTACTAGAGGATTCAGCTTAGGATTCATCATTCTTATTTTCTTGTTTCACCAATTTGGCTTCTCCCCCCAAAGGAATGAAATGATAGAATATCATTTTATCATAAGCCTTTAAGTCATCATAAGTCCAAGAAAACACATAAATATATTCCTTGAATAAGGAGACATATTGATCAACTTCTTTGAGGGTGCAATCGATTCCCAAATTGACATATTTTTGGGACCGGTTTGTTCCAATATTGATTTTTATTGTCTCTTGCTCCTTTCGAACTGAAACTTATTCAAAATGATTATTTCCATTATTGTCTTTTTTGAACAAATATTCATCTTGTATGCAGTCTTTGGGGATGACAATCTCTTTATCATCTTCTTTTTCATCATTGTTTAACAAAAATTCTCCAATTGTTCATCATTGTCAAACACTTGCAAGTACTCAATATTATCAGGAACAAATGGCCTGGCCCTTTCCATCTGGAAAGATGTTTTTCTCAGGATATCGTCTAGATTTGATAATGAAGCTTCCAAAGCTAGTGAATTGTACTTATGGTTATTATCCCTTGGAATGAAAGAAATATTGAAAGAGATGAAAGATTCCGTCAGTTCATTAGCTCTTTTGAGAATTTAAGCCTTTCCTTTTTTATTTTTTATTTTTGGGTAACCTGGTTGATGACCAACTCTAAATCTCCAGTCACAATGAATTGTTTTATTTTCATTCCTTGTGTGATGATCATCCCCTACATTAAAGCTTTGTATTATGACTCGTTATTCATGCATGGAAACTCCAGTCTTACAGCGTGGGGATGTGTCATCTTATCTGGGCTCAAGAGAACAATCCCAACTTTGTTCCCTAATTTAGAGCATGCTCCATCAAATGACATTCTCCAGTAACATTCAAATACACATTCTGGGACATCCACGTCTTGAACTCGTTCTAGGTTTTCGTTTTTCTTCATGTCCAAGATAGCATAGTTTCTGATCTTGATGTCTATGTAGTCTTCTATTAATTCATTATCCTTCTTCTTGAAGGAGAAAGGTTTTCTGGGATCTCAGGTACTTTAATCATTTCTCCCTCCTTTCTTGGTAGCATCATACAGTTGTCATCATTCATTATATATCCAACGATCATGGAGCTCCAATCTCTTCCCAGCACAACCCCGTATGTTGGAGGCAGATCTACCACAATAATATTAAAAATTGTGATGATATGGGGAGCTACGATAATCCATGCATAAAAATCCTTGATTTGTCTGTATGCCAACACTTTTCTCGAATCAATGGCATATATGATCTCGCCAATTTCGTAATATTTATTGTAGCTCATGCCCAATGCTTCCATGACCGTGAATGGCATTATATTATTTTTAGCACTAGTATCAACTAGACAGTTATGCAATGCAACATCATGGTTTTCAATTGATATGTAGAAGGGTGGAATCTTACCTCTCAGCTTAGCAGTCAACGGGCTCTGGTTCTGTTTTGGAGTGGTAATGACAACTTTTGTTCTCTCTGATGGATCATCCAACAATTTCAAGATATTCTGCCTCTGTTGAGGAATCTTCACCACTTCTATGAAAGGCAAGGTTATCCTCAGTTTACTTATGTCATACATGACATTGTGAATCATTTGAGTTGAGCTTGTCGCTACGGGTTTCTTCATGGTTCCAATTGTCACCTTCTATTTCGTCATTTTTTCACTGGCTTTTTCTTTTTCTTTTTCTTTTTCTTTTTATTTTTATTTTTCTTTTTCTTTGTCGAGGTCGCCTTTATTTTTGGGTCTATTTACAAATCCTCTTGTCTGGGCGACATTTTCTTGCGATTTAGGATCGTCGTCGCCTTCTCCATATATGTACATGGATGCCTCACATATGTCCATCTGCATTGTCTCAGAGAATTCATCAGGTAAGTAATATCCTTCTAGCTCGGTCGTTTTCTCGTCACAGACATCATCCAAAATAGCCACATTTGGAGTGGGTTGTCTGGGAACCCTTGGTCTCGATGGGTCTTAAGTATTCTCGAATATGACCATGTTTTCAGGGGGAGGGTTCCTCCTTTGTTCGGGAATCGACATTCTTGGGTTTTGCATGTAATTATCTCCCCTTCTCATACTGGTTATTTCATTTTGCATCTATTTTATGGTCCTATTCATATGTGCAATCTCAATTCTCTTCTTTGTTTACTGTGTTGTTGCAGGATCAACTTTTACATCAGGTATGGTTCCCTTAAAAAATCCTCCTCCCTCCATTTGATTCTGAGCTGCTCAAGGTTTAAAATCTTTGTTTCTTCTTGAGATGGAAGCTCATTGATTATCGATATTCAATGCTCCCATATGTTTTTTTACTCTTCCCAATATAATGTCAGGGTCGGTGCCCTTTTCAATCATAATTTCTTCCATATCAGTAGCCTTAGGCATTTTTTCCTCCAGGGTATCCATCTGGGATGTTCTGATGGAATATTTCTCATTAGGGGGCATTGCACTCTTTTAGAAATCGAGAATGACCAGGTCATTTCATCTTTTGTCTTCCAGGATTCTACTCAAATTCTTATTGAATCTGAGATTAAAATATCGTATCCTTTCATTCTTCCTTAACCCAATCCGTGTGAAGTATGTGAGGAGGGTATGGTAGGAAATTGGGGGAGAAAACATATTAAGGAACATAACTTCAAGGTCATTAAATAAGAGAATGGATCTACTGGGAAATGTTGTATACCATCCATAATCTCTTTCCGATAAAGTTTGAAAAAATAACCTCACCATGACGTCATCATGCTCAACTCGGTGGAAGTCACAAATGTCAAGAAATAAATGAAAATGCCTCTTTGCATTGTGTTGACGGGCGAAATCGACCGTCCGTCAAATGAGAGAGTGGAACCGGTCTGGGGTTGTCTAAATAACCCAAGCTGTTTGGAATGGACCACCCTGACGAGTTTAACGGCTCCGTTGGCCGCTCTAAGGTCTTCTATGAAAACCAGAGAGAAATGATCTGAGCTAAG
>JZKD02S1879650.1:11440-22604 GCA_000966675.3 Picea glauca
AAGGAGGTTGCCCCCTCGAAGAGGCTTATTATCTGAAATTATCTCTTTTTCAAGGCGTTGAGTACTTTTCCTGAGGTTTTTCTATGCTATATTGAAGTTTGGTTCTTAACAGATAACCCCGCCAAGAATTAAATGTCATCAATCTCCAAGGTAAGTGTATGCACACCCGCATGAAAGGCTTGTTCATTGGTGTCCCACATGTGGACTAGGTAATACAATAGCCTCAGTTGGGCTCTCGTGCCCTGAACTTTGAAAAATTTGAGCAAGCCACACTCCTGGAGTGTCATGACAGTACCTGGGTCATTCCCGGCAAAGTAATCTTCTTCCTTGTGCTCATGTTCCCTTCACTCGAGCATAATGACCAATGAAAACCTACCAAATAACATTAAAAGATGATTGGATTCAACAAAATTTAAAAGTTGGAAGTTTTCCCAGATCTTATTGTCTTTTTAAAATTTGAGTTGTGTTCGTCGCAGGGGCTCTTTTTTCCACAGTGTAGCATCATCGCACCCTGGTTGTGGAACCCTTGCAGCGATTTGAGATCATCGATAGGATGAGCTTGCAATAATATCAAAGTGAAATAACTCCTAAAATATCACCCATAACTCAAAAATGAACCATTAAAAATGAAAAATTCAGCCATGAAAAGAGAAAGGGGAAGGAGAATACCTTTTTGACGGAAGCGGTTCAAAAAATGGTCTATCGGGCACTTCAGAATCGTCGCTTGAAATTCGGAAGAAAAAGGGGGTTTGGGGCACTATTTGGGTGAAAATACAAATGAAATGCTAAATGAACTATTTTGAACTATTTTATTCACTTTTTACCATTTTAATTTCAAATTAAATTATTTTTTTAATATTTTTACCTATGCCCTAAGCCTAATGAACTTTGCAAAGTCTCTTTATTACAAGTTGAGTGATATGAGGACCAAAATTTTGATATCGATCTTCCATTTTTGGTCATTTTTGTGTGTTTTTCTTATGTACATATACTTTTAGGGTCTTTTAGGAAAAAATTTGAGCATGGTCTTAATTCTTTCTCACGCTCGTGAAACTATGAGAATGTAATCAAGTAACCTTTTTTGCTTTTTCAAACTCGTAATGGTAATACGAAAAACGAACCATATGGAGTATCCTTTAATCTCTTTTCAAGCTCCCTAAAAACGAAAAAGATAGTTGAGCGACCTTGTTTTTTCACACTCGTAAAAGCATTTGAATAAAACATCTAATGAGCGGTAGATTATCTCTTTTTCAGTCTCATCAGACTAACTTACGAAAAAGTACATTTTGGAGTTTTTTTTAAGTGTTTTTAGACTCTCTAAACATGAAAAACCCTTGAGTTTTATTTCTTTGGACTCGTAAAACAACCATTGAAAGGCCCATATGCGACCGAACCACTCCTTCCTATGGTTCATCAAAAATACTCCGAGGGAATCATCCGAAGGATGAGATTACATTACAAGCATATGTTATCCTCCTCAAACTTGCGCAAAAATAAAGAGGTACTCGCCAGAAATGGTGGGGGGGAATTGTAAAAAGAATGTATATCTGTATTTGTGTTAGTGGCAGTAAGTCGCACTTGAACATGGAATCCCTCTTCATCATTGTATCCAAGTTGGTAAATCCATTTGTCTCTTGTTTTACCATCCACAAGTCCATATGTTGGGTCCTCCTTGAGTCAATTTTTCCAAGACAATTGTCATGTCATTCATATGTTCAAAAGAAGTCCAACCTAAACAAGCCTTCTATCGAGTCAACCATCTACAGTCTTTAAAATTTCTACCATGTCGGCCTTCCCTGAGTCAGTTCTGAATCACTTCATACTCTGATATACTTCAAATATTATACATATTTCATGTCATTAATGTGAGATACAGTAAGGTCCTCCTGTGACGAGTCTTTTCCTATCGACTTCAACTCTTTATCCAAGAACGAGACTTAGAAATCATTTAGTACCTTGGAACCTTCATGCCTCAATGGCAGGTCTCCTCGCTCTCAATAGTAGGTTCACATCATTGGCCCCTGATTGGAAGATTCGATTGAGTGTTTGAATTCAACTCATTTATTCACATTCGTTGGATTGTACTAGAGTACCTTGAGAGTAATTGACATCAATTGTGATTTCACTTGCACTTGTTAATGGTATTTATTAATGATCGGTAATCAAGTGGTTTATACCATGTTCGACTTTGACACCTGTAATCACAAGGCTAGATTTGTAATTTGAAACAATGGATATGAAGACCATGGATCTTACCATATCGGTCTAGGTTGCGATGGAGTATTCATAAGTTTGTACTGACAAAAAGATCCACTATTGGTCTGGATTATTTTCGACATGAAATGAGAGCAGAGATCTAATAAAAAAAATTACAGAGATATTTCAGATATCCAATAATATAACAGAAATGTATCAGATATGCAACCATAAACACAGAGATACAGTAATACACAATTTTCTATTAATGAGCGAAAATGTACAAAGACTGTAAAATATAGAGTAAAAGACTCACTAGAATGGTGGAAGCTTAACTATGAGAAGAAATGTCTCCACTACTTGCATTCACAAGAAGATGATTTTACAATGAGTCTCCAAAGGAATTTGTATCATAAAGAAAATACAAAGCCCTAACCCCGGAATATGAAAAACCAACAGTTTTGTGGACCCCGTTTTGGGTAGTTTGGTGTACCAACTTCCCAAGGGCGTAACTTTGGCATACGATCTTCGTTTGGGGTGTATGATAGCTCGTTGGAAAGGTATCATCAAGGAGATTCATTTAGGGGGACAAATAAGAGCCTTCGACTATCATTGAGAATATCGATCCCAAAAAACCTTCATTTAGGCCCTCTAAATGGCCCCAGAAGTTAAAAACTACTAAAAATAGTAAATTACCAAAATTGCCAGAAATTTGTTTTGAGACAGTTGGAAAAGGTGGGTGACCACTGATGTCCACCTGGAACAATCCTCCCTCCTTAGGAAGAAATGGTCTCCATTGAGTTGAGTGTCTGGGGGAGAGGGAAAAGTGTTTGTTGAATCTACATCTTGATGAGTTGCTTGCCTTGTTGGAGAAGTTGTGTTTCTTAGCTTGTTGAAGGTTGTCACGAACATGTGGCTGGAAGGGTTGGACCTTTTTAACTAGTCTGGCTACATGAGATGCCTATATGAAAAATGAATATTTACACTTTGTTGCAATCTTGTCGACCTACTTCTGTTGAAAAGAAGGTGCTTGGGTCGAGGCTGTAGTGGTTGAAACATCCTTATGTTCACCTTTTGAACAAATTGTGAAGAAGTTGAATTTTGTAGTATGATATACTACCTTACAGCACTGTTTAGGTAGAACAGCAGTCGGAAATACCTCTGGTATTCTGTAGAGATGACCCCCCAGAGAAATAATGACACTACGGATTCGAGACTCATAAACAGCATGGCGCTTCCACATATATGGCTAGCCCAAGAGAACATCACAGACATCCAGTGGAGAAACATCACATAATACCTCATCCTTGAAGGGTTGGATGTCGTATGACAATCAACACTGTTGACTGACATGGATATCTCGTCCTTAGAGAAGCCACCCGATGTTGTATGGTTGCGGGTGTGGTGTTGTCGATAATCCCAACTGTTTGATGACCTATGTTGAGATGATGTTCTTCTGGCTTCTGTTATCAACAATAAAATGCAGTGGGGTATCATTTGCCCACATATTTTAATGAAAAAGGTGCTCCCCCTCTTCAAGATCTGTTGGTTCTTCTGGTTGAATTGTTGCGGTCGCGACAATAGCAGTGGGGTCTGTGTCGATGATCTGTATTTTACAATTATTTTCATAATCAGATTCTGAATCAGGGTTCATCTCCTTGTCTTTGATCTCGGCCACCAATGACTATTTTGAGCAACATTCCTCAATTTTTTAACAGGAGATTTTGTGGAAATCGCACCATTTTCTGGTGTCCTTCTTTGTCTTCTCGTGACCCTTCTTTTCCTGTGGCTTGGACTAGTTTTTTGGAGATTGTTTGTTAGGGCTATCTTTATCATACTTTGGTTGTTGCAGATTTGTAGACCCAAACTCCCATTTGTTCTGGTGCTTAAATTTTTTCTTTATTTTAACAACATATCGATAAGTAGCACCGAGTGATGAGATGTCCAAAAAATCCATTTCAGTTTGGATGTATCTATGTAGAGCCCCACGATATTTCAAAACCAAATGTCATTCAGATTCTTTGATACCTAGCTTGGTGCAAAAGGTATGGAAGGTATTGGTGAACTCTAGAACTGCTTGGCCCCTCTCTTGTTGCAGTGTGGTCAATATCATGTATTCATCCTCATAGTTTCCAATTGGGTAATATTATTCCTTTACCTCATCCACAAAAAAATCCCAAGTGGGCTCAGCCCCATATATTCCAAACTCCTCTGTGGAAATTTTCTCCTAGTAAGTTTCCTATTAATGTTTGACATGGGGGAGATATTTAAGGAGTGTGAAGGTGATATTTTCCCTATCAGAAAAAATATGAACAGAGAAATAACCATCGAACAGATTTAACTATTTGTCTAGGGCATCTACATCTATCTAACCTTCAAATGAAGGAATATCAAAATTAACCTGTACCTTGAAAGGAAAGGTGCTTCCAAAATGGTTGTTTGATGAAGATGCGCCTATTGCTATCGGTAGGTGTTGAAGGGTGTGGGAAAAATTCTCCATCATTTTGTTCCTCTGTTGCGTGAGAGCTTGCTCAAGCAACATATTGATAGAATCGTCTACTCCATTGTTTTTATTTTATTTTTCCAAGGAGGGTTTCTTGGGTGTGCGAGAGAGATTATATTCAATAGATACAAGCTCGAGACCCAAATTTATATACTCGGACCTCATCGGGGACATGCACTGAAAAAACGATCAAGAGCAGCCTGCTCTGATACCACTGATCTGGATTATTTTCGACACGAAATGAGAGAGGAGATATAATAAAGAAATGTATAGAGATATTTCAGATATCCAATAATATCACAGAAATGTATCAAATATGCAACCATAAACATAGAGATACAGTAATACACAATTTTTTATTAATGAGCGAAAATGTACAAAGACTGTAAAATACAGAGTGAAAGACTCGCTAAAATGATGGCAGCTTATCTCTGAGAAGAGATGTGTCTGCTACTTGCATTCGCAAGAAGTTAATTTTACAATGAGGCTCCAAAGGCCTTTTTATCATAAATAAAATCCAACACCCTAACCCCAAAAGATGAAAATCCAACAGTTTTGTGGACCCCGTTTTGGGTAGTTTGGTGTATCAACTTCCTAGGGGCGTAACTTTGGCATACAATCTTTGTTTGGGGTGCATGATAGCTCGTTGGAAAGGTATCATTGAGGAGATTCATTTAGGGGGATCAATAAGAACCTTCAACTATCATTTAGAATATTGATAAAAAAAACCTTAATTTAGGCCTTCAAAATGGCCCCGGAAGTTAAAATTGCTAAAAATAGTAAATTACCAAAATTGTCAGAAAATTGTTTTGAGCCAGTTGGAAAAGTTGGATGGACACTGATATCCACCTAGATAAATCCTCCCTCCTTAGGAAGAAATGTTCTCCATTGCATTGAGTGCCCGGAGGAGAGGGAAAAGCGTTTGTTGAATCTGCATCTTGATGAGTTACTTTCCTTGTTGGAGAAGTTGCACTGCTTAGCTTGTTGAAGGTTGTCACAAACATGTGGCTGGAAGGGTTGTACCTTTTTAACCAGTCTGGCTGCATGAGATGCCTATGTGCAAAAGGAATATTGACACTTTGTTGGAATCTTGTCAACCTGCTTATGTTGGATAGAAGGTGTTTGGGCCAAGGCTGTAGTGGTTGCAACATCTTTTTGTTCACCTTTTGAACAGATTGTGAAGAAGTTGAATTTTGTAGTATAAGATACTATCTTGTGACATTGTTTAGGTGGAACAATAGTCCAAACTACCTATGGTATTATGTAGAGATGACCCCCCACAGAAACAATGACACTGTGAAGACGAGACTCATATGCAGCATGGCACTTCCACATATATGGTTGGCCCAAGAGAACATCACAGACATATGGTGGGGAAACATCACATAATAACTCATCCTTGAAGGTTTGGATGTTGTATGAAAATCGACACTATTGGCTGACACGAAGATCTCATCCCTGGAGAATCCACTCGATGTTGTATGGTTGCGGGTGTGGTGTTGTCGACAATCCCAATTGTTTGACTACCTCTGCTGAGATGATGTTCTTATGGCTTACATTATCAACAATAAAATGCAGCAGAGTCCCCTTCACCCACATTTGTGCATGAAAAAGGAGATCCCCCTCTTTAGGATCTGTTGGTTCTTCTGGTTGAATTGTTGTGGTCGCAAAAATAGCATTGGGGTCTGTGTCGATGATCTGTCTTTTACCAGTATTTTCATAATTAGATTCTGAATTAGGGTTTGGCTCCTTGTCTTTGATATTGGCCACCAATGACTATTTTTAGCAACATTCCTTGGTGTTGTGCCAGGGGCTTTGTGGAAATCACACCATTTTTCAGTGTCCTTCTTTGTCTTCCCATGAACCTTATTTTCCTGTGGCTTGGACTGGTTTTTAGGATATTGTTTGTTAGGGTCATCTTTATCATACTTTGGTTGTTGCTGATTTGTAGACCCAAACTCCCGTTTGTTCTAGTACATAAATTTCTTCTCGATTTTAACAGCATATTGATAAGCAACACCAAGTGATGAGATGTCCAAAAAATCCATTTCAATTTGGATGTATCTGTGTAGAGCCCCATGGTATTTCAGAACCAAATGTCATTCGGAGTCTTTGATACCCAGCTTGGTGTGCAAGGTATGGAAGGTATTGGTGAACTCCAGAACTGATTGGCCCCTCTCTTTCTGCAGTGTGGTCCATCTCATGTACTAGTCCTCATAGTTGCCAACAGGTTAATATTGTTCCTTTACTGCATCCACAAAAAAATCCCAAGTGGGCTCAGCCCCATATATTCTAGAATCCTCTGTGGAAACTTTATCCCAGTAAGTTTCCTACCATTGTTTGACATGGGGGAGATCTTTAAGGAGCGTGAAGGTGATATTTTCCCTATCGGAAAAATTATGAACAGAGAAATAACCTTCTAACATATTTAACCATTTGTCTAGAGCATCTGCATCTATCTGACCTTCAAATATAGGAATATCAAAATTAACCTGTACCTTGAAAGGAGAGGTGCTTACAAAGTTTTTTTTTGATGAATATGCACCTATTTCTATGGGTAGACGTTGAAGGATGTAGGAAAAATTCTCCATCATTTCGTCCCTTTATCGCATGAGATCTTACTCAAGCAACATATTGATAGAATCGCCCGCTCCGTCGTTTTTCTTTTCTTCTGCCATGGAGGGTTTCTTGGGTGTGAGAGAGTGATTGTCTTCAATAGAGACAAGATCGAGACCCAAATTTCTATACTCGGACCTCGTCGGGGACTTGCACTAAAAAAATGATCAAGAGCATCCTGCTCTGATACCACTGATCTGAATTATTTTCAACACGAAATGAGAGAGGAGATATAATAAATAAATGTACAGAGATATTTTGGATATCCAATAATATAACAAAAATGTATCAGAGATGCAACCATAAACACAGGGATACAGTAATACACAATTTTCTATTAATGAGCAAAAATGTACAAAGACTGTAAAATACAGAGTGAAAGACTCGCTAGAATGGTGGCAGCTTATCTCTGATAAGAGATGTGTCTTCTATTCGCATTTGCAAGAAGATGATTTTACAATGAGGCTCCAAAGGCATTTTTATCATAAAGAAAATCCAAAACCCTAACCTCAGAATATGAAAAGCCAACAGTTTTGTGGACCCCATTTTGGGTAGTTTGATGTATCAACTTCTCGAGAGGGTAACTTTGGCATACGATATCTGTTTGGAGCGCACGATAGCTCATTGGAAAGTATCGTCGAGGAGATTCATTTCGAGGGCTCAATCAGAGCCTTTGGATATCATTGAGAATATATATCCCAAAAAACCTTCATTTAGGCCCTCAAAATGGACCCGGAAGTTAAAAGCTTCTAAAAATAGTATATTACCAAAATTACCAGAAAAATGATTTGAGTCAGTTGGAAAAGGTGGGTGGCCACCAATATCCACCTGGATCAATCCTCCCTCCTTAGGAAGAAATGGTATCCATTGTGTTGAGTGCCCGGGGGAGAGGGAAAATCGTTTGTTGAATCTGCATCTTGATTAGTTTCTTTCCTTGTTGGAGAAGTTGTGTTTCTTAGCTTGTTGAAGGTTGTCACAAACATGTGGCTGGAAGGGTTGGACCTTTTTAACCAATATGGCTACATGAGATGCCTATGTGCAGAAGGAATCTTTACACTTTGCTGTAATCTTGTCAACCTGCTTCTGTTGGATAGAAGATGCTTGGGTCGAGGCTGTAGTGGTTGCAACATCCTTTTGTTCACGTTTTGAACAGATTGTGAAGAAGTTAAATTTTATAGTATTAGATACTACCTTATGGAACTGTTTAGGTCTAATAGTAGTCGTAACTACCTCTGGTATTCTTTAGAGATGACCCCCTGGAGAAACAATGACACTGTAGAGTCGAGACTCATAAACAACATGGAGCTTCCACATATATGGTTGTCCCAAGAGAACATCACAGACATCCAGTGGGGAAACATCACATAATACCTCATCCTTGAAGGGTTGGATGTCGTATGACAATTAACATTGTTTGCTGACACAGAGATCTCATCCTTGGCGAAGCCCACCTGATGTTTTGTGGTTGTGGGTGTGGTGTTGTTGACAATCCCAACCATTTGACAACCTCTGTTGAGATGATGTTCTTCTAGATTCTGCTATCAACAACAAAATGTAGCGGGGTCCCCTTCACCCACATCTGTGAATGAAAAAGGAGCTCCCCCTCTTCAGGATCTATTGGTTCTTCTGGTTGAATTGTTGCGGTCGCAACAATAGCAGTGGGGTCTGCGTCGATGATCTGTCTTTTACCAGTATTTTCAAAATCAGATTATGAATCAGGGTTCGGCTCCTTGTCTTTGATCTCAGCCACCAATGACCTTTTTGAGAAACATTCTTTGGTGTTGTGCTAGGGGATTTTGTGGAAATTGCACCATTTTCCAATGTCCTTCTTTTTCTTCCCATGACCCTTCTTTTTCTGTGGCTTAACATAGTTTTTGGGAGATTGTTTGTTAGGGTTGTATTTATCATACTTTGGTTGTTTCATATTTGCAGACCCAAAATTCTTGTTTGTTCTGGTGCTTAAATTTTTGCTCGATTTTAAGAGCATGCTAATAAGTATCACCAAGTGATGAAATGTCCAGAAAATCCATTTCAGTTTGGATGTATCTGTGTAGAGCCCCACAGTATTTCAAAACCAAATGTCGTTCGAAGTCTTTGATACTTATCTTGGTGCACAACGTATGGAAGGTATTAGTGAACTCTGGAACTTCTTGGCCCCTCTCTTTCCGCAATGTGGTCCATATCATGTATTGGTCCTCATAGTTGCCAACAGGGTAATATTGTTCCTTTACCGCATCCACAAAAAATCCCAAGCGAGCTCGATCCCATATATTCTAGACTCCTCTATGGAACTTTTCTCCCAGTAAATTTCCCACCAATGTTTGACATGGGGGAGAGAATTAAGGAGTGCGAAGGTGATATTTTCCCTATCGTAAAAATTATGAATAGAGAAATAACCTTCTAACATATTTAACCATTTGTCTAGGGCATCTTCATCTATCTAACCTTCAAATACAGGAATATCAAAATTAACATTTACCTTGAAAGGAGAGGTTCTTCCAAAGTGTTTGTTTGATGAAGATGTGCTTGTTTCTATGTTGACTCTCAACCAAGTTTTAAGGAAATCTTGGTCAGGTTTGACAACTTTTTGGACTTTGATGCAGTGGTTGAGGAAGGAGCACCCAGTAGAGCTGAGATCATGGATCTCACTTGTTTTGTGGGCTTTGTGGACCCAACAAGGGGTTCTTTGGGTTTTTGTAATGGGTTATGGGATGTTGTCCCATGGGTTTACCCATGATTAGGCCTTATTGTAAAAGCATAAATAAGTAAGATTGTAAGGTAGAAGGAGGGAAGCGATCTAAGAGACTTAGAGAGTGAAGTCTAAGTAGATAAGTGCAAGAAGTTATGAGTTCTTCATGCAACAGAAAGTGTATATAAGGCTATGTGCTTGATAAAGGAGTTGGCTTTGTGCCTTGACCAAATTTTGGAAAGGAGGATATGTTGCTCAGTGTGCAGATATCCTATCCTCTGCGAAGCTTGGCTCTGTGGCTTAGTGCACAGGAGCAGATGAATTTAAGAGGATTAAAGAATAATAAAGAAGACAAAGAAGTTGGTGGACGTATCCCCACACTGGGGTGAACCACATATATCGTGTGGCTTTGGTGTGCTTTGTGCTATGTTGTGTTTGTCATTTATCTTCTTAATGCTTTTGTGATGTATAATGGATAGATATGATGTTGCTTAGTGCTTCACTTGTGCTTTATGAATGAATGCTAGAACTAACTCATGGCTATGTGCTAAGTGGTTGAAGTACTTAATCTTTAATGTTACTGCGCTAATCTATCTAAGGGTTTCATTCTACGATATTAATGAAGCTAATGAACTAATGCATATCATTTTCTAAGTGTTATTAAAGTACTTGTGAAGTGTTGTAATCACAGATCTATGTCCCATCTTGGTTATAGACACTTGAGTCTTGTAACCCTCCCTACCTCTACCTCGGTTGAAACTTCACCTGTTTCGTAGGTGTTGCCGAAAGGGCTGGTAGTTAGGGTTGTGTTGGTGCGTTGTTGAAGCGTTGAACCCTGGGTCTACCCCTATGCCAACAAATGGTTCCATTGTTGGGACCTAAAATTGTGATTGTTGGGAACTGAAGTAAAGAAAAGAGAAGCTTTGTGCATAGATCTATTGTTGTAGTTCACATTACTCTACTTGACTTGCGAAGCTCTGTGCTAAGAAAGAAACCTGATCTGAAGAAAAGAGGTAAGATATTGAAAGAGGTAAAGCTTTGTGATTTGATAAGAGTAAGATAAGAGAAAGTTTTTGTTTCGAAAGAATGAACTTAGGTATGTTTAATAGATTATGTCCTAGTCTGAAAGTTAGGGCATAGTTAGAAGAAAGAGTTGATCT
>JZKD02S1879650.1:22614-49236 GCA_000966675.3 Picea glauca
AAACACTGGTGTACTGTGTATGTGTGTGATTGTTTATTTATTATTGCTCATTATTGGATAATAATTCTACATTGATATAACATTTGAAGAAAAAGGATTAATATTACGTTATTACCGATTCACCCCCCGTCTCAGTAATCCGACAAAATAGACCAACTAATAGAAGAACGAGAAGATAAATCGAAGCAACAGAAAGCAAGAGAATTAGCTAGAAGATTGAAAGAATGCAAGAAGGTTTGAAGGACCTATCCATGCAAGAAAGAAGTATACCCACCCTGGAATTAATAAGAGAAGATGTATTAACTTTGAACCCTTTGAGAGCACGTAAGCAATGCAAAGTCACTATGCTAGGAGAAGATAAGAATGAGAATGGAAAGAGGAATCCAGAAATAGTTAGAGAGACTCAGATCATAGGAAATAAGGCAAGGAAGCCCAGTAAGAAGAAATGAAGGTTGGAAAATCTATAGGAAGTTACATGAAAGACTTCGCAGGAGGTAGCTTTGCAAGATTTGAACCTTGTCGAAAAAACAGAACCACGTAGAATGGGATTCTGCCCCGGTGAAGCTATATGACCGTTGGAGGTGCCCTGGCCATTATAACAACACTCTGGAATGTATAGAAAACACATTTATGGGTGGTTGGTAAGCATTTGGGACATTGAGACGGTGCCATAATGGAAATATTCACATTAATGGGAGCATTCATGCCCGTTGGAAGAATATGTTACGACGCTCGCTTATTTAACCCGTTGTACGTTACGTCAGGACCTCTTTTTTCCACCTGTGATTATCTGAGACAAAAAGACAAGTGATTGTGTGTTAAGTTGTGCTATCATACCTCTCTATACATTGTTTACTCCACCGGTCCATTCGCCTAGCCCGACCTTCCTGTTTAAAATTGAGAATGTCCGGCGAACGCAATAAGTTAGAGAAGTCTGTCGAGGAGGTTCTTAAGAGGTTTATGGATGATAAAGATATGTCTGAAGGAGTACAGGAATCTTCGACCAGGGGACTCTAGGCTTCCCCTTCGACTAGACATCGTTCGAGCCGTGTCAACCCCGCGACTAAGCAGTGAAGTAAGCATCATGGCGATCTAGCTAATGCGAAGCAAATCCCGTCGATCCTACCAGATTATATCCCACCTTTGGTTGGTGCGGTTAATCGCGACAGCATCCCACGTGACTTCAAATACACTTTTATCACCGCATACATCCTAAAGGTAATACACGTGGTCAGAAGCTAGTTGGGACAGATCCCATTACTGAAGAACAATGACTTCAACCTTGGATATAGAAAGAACTATGAAATTCTCACATCCCACAGATACTTGATGAAGACCACTGGGAAGAAGCCTCACCTAGTCTCCCAGCCATGGATTAAGGAGCTGGCGTAATCCACTATACTCAATGTGATGAATATTCTCCATTTTGGCTGACACTAGGAGGTTAACGCTTGTGTTAAACTCCTCTTTTCATGATACCATGGAGTATACCTGTGGCTCGAATGGTGGATTACCGTGGATCTAACATTGATCCACCTAATTACAGGATTGAGCATGTAGGGACCCGACCCTCAACAATTTTACCCAGGGAAGACCTCTGATCGCTCCTTGGGCCAGGGCATCAAGGAAGCATATGGCAAAGTTATAAAAGGGAAGTGAGGCTACAAGGTAGCCTCTATCTAGGATGGTGCAGTGCGCCTCGCTTTCCAACTCATAGCTGGAAATATCTTAAGAAAGAATCGCCCCACACAGATCATTGGGTTCATTGTGGACCTCGCAGGAAAGTGCGTGGAGGGAATGCAAATGAATTGGGTGAGTTACCTCGTCAATGAGATGGAGAAAGACTTTCACGAAGATTAGGATCAGGGATATGAGTTCCACTTTAGCTGGTTACCCGTATTGATTGCATTTGTCACTTGGAAAATGATTGAAGGAGCCACCTTCCCGTATATCGAACCATCAGAGTCGTTGGTCGCTAGGTTCTCTACCTTGTGGTACACCAACGATATGTCGAAGCAATGGCAGTCAAACGTTGTGTTCCATGCCTATTATCAGCAACCGAAGGTTTCCATTGAATCATTTCCATGCATGACACCATGCATCTTGCACCAGTATCGACCTTTTGCGAATTTTCACGCAGATCAAGATTTTATATATATCACTGTGTGTAGAGATGAGAGAAAGGAAGAGTTGCAATCATATTACAAGCTAACAGACAACAACATGGAGCAGATCATGAAAGAGTGGATGGAGGATTTCCTTATGACATTCGATGATGGAGGACTCTCTGACCCCTAAATCATAGGAAGCCCCTTGGTCACCTAGGTCGAGCATGTTGGACAGTCCAGTGTGAAGAAAAATAATAAAAAGGACGAAGTCCAGAATATAGAGACTGATGAGGAGGACGGTGCCTTTGAAGAAAATGGATCTGGCTTTCCCATAGGAGGAGGAGGAGGAGAAGACCAAGCATATGGACAAGGAGGAGGGGATGAAGGAAAAGAAAGGAGAAGGTGAAGCTACACCGCCAAAAGATCCCCCTACTAAAAAACCACAGAAGAGGAAGTTTTCTCCGTAGAAACCTTTGGCAAGAAAGAATACCCGCACCAGTAAGCCCCAGCTAGAGGCCACACTGATAGAGGATGATATCAGTCTAGTCCATGGAGCCATGGAGGACACGTTCGAAGATCTCTTACAGATATATGGAGTGAAGCAGAAAGAGTTGTATGAAAGGGTCGAGAAGGAGCTGAAGGAAATGCATTAGGCTATTCAATCTGTCTGCGTAGTGCCTGTTGTGCCTTCCTCGTCGGAGACTATAGAATTGGGGGATGAGCCTGCCCAATTAAGAAGACTTGCAGATGTGACAGAGGCTCAACTGTAGAAATTCCAAGAAGAAAAGGAGAAGGCTATAGAATCCCTGAAGCAAGAGAAAGAGAAAGTCTTAGAGCAACTACGAGTTGTGTGGTATTGTGTAACTGCCTATGAAAATGAGAAAGATGAGTTTTGAGCGATGCTCGAGGAGGAAAAAGAGAATATACAGAGAGAAAGAAACCAACTGCTCATGGAGTAGACTACGGTCAAAGAAGTGGTGAATAAATCACTTCACTCTATGCCCGGCTTGGCATAGAAGGAACTAGAATCGGTTAAGATTCATGTGGAGAAGCTCCTTGAGGCCATCCAACAGCTTCAAGAAAGGATAATGGAGTTGGAGATTCAAGCAGTACCGATCACTCCGTAGGAGGTGCATGATCAGAGGGAGGAAGCCACTAAGAACACAGTTGGAAGGATCAAAGCCCTCACCTCATAATGAAAGCAATTGAGTGATAGAAGCATCCAGATTTATGAACGCCTCACAGAAGATCCAGAGCTAAGGAAACTGGAAGCATAGTTACACGAGGCAGAGCAATAGGCACTGTCAATAGAGGCACAGATGAAGCCACTCACTGCAGTTGAGAGAATGAAAATATCAGAAGAAGAACACATGGTACAACAATAGATTACTACCATCTAGGGTAGAGTAATGTAAGTCGCACAGAAACTGCAACCTGTGAAGGATGAGGCCTGCAAGGTGTTTGAATAAATTGAAGGACAAGGCTTGCAACTGGACCAAGTGGTTGCGACAATGGAACAGATCCTATTAGGGCCTATTACAGAGCAGATGATTCAAGAGCTCACTGAACAGGAAGCTCGGGCGAAGCAGCAAGTCAAATTCGCTCGAGTGAAGCCCAAGGCCTTCGAAGCAGCATTGCCCAGACCTGAGTGATTCGGGATGAGTCACGGGTGAGTGTTGGGGGCCTGTTGGCCCTCGAACAAGTTTTGAGGAAATCTTGGTCAGTTTTGACCACTTTTTGGACTTCGACGCAGTGGTCGAGGAAGGAGCGCCCAGTGGAGCTGAGATAGGGGATCTCACTTGTTTTATGGGATTGGTGGACCCAGCAAGGGGTTATTAGGGTTTTTGCAATGGGTTATGGGATGTCAACCCATGCATTTACCCATGATTAGGCCTTATTGTAAAAGTATAAATAAGTAAGATTGTAAGGTAGAAGGAGGGAAGTGATGTAAGAGACTTAGAGAGAGAAGTATAAGTATCTAAGTGCAAGAAGTTATGAGTGCTTTGTGCAACAAAAAGTGTATCTAAGGCTTTGTCCTTGATAAAGGAGTTGGCTTTATGCCTTGACCTAATTTTGGGAAGGAGGATCTAGCGCTCAATGCGCAGATCTCCTGTCCTCTTCAAAGCTTGGTTCTGTGTCTTAGTGCATAGGAGCGGATGAATGTAAGAGGATTGAAGAATAATAAAGAAGACGAAGCAGTTGGTGGACATAGCCCCACACTGGGGTGAACCACGTATATCTTGTGTCTTTGGTGTGCTTTATGCTATGTTGTGTTTGTCATTTATCTACTCAGTTTTTTTGTGATGTATAATGAATAGATCTGATGTTTCTTAGTGCTTCACTTGTGCTTTTTGAATGAATGCTAGAACTAACTCATGGCTATGTGCTAAGTGGTTGAAGTACTTAATATTTAATGTTACTGTGTTGATCTATCTTAGGGTCTCATTCTGTGATGTTAATGAAGCTAATGAACTAATGAATATCATCTCCTAAGTGTTATTAAAGTACTTGTGAAGTGTTGTAATCACAAATCTGTGTCCCAACTTTGTTACAGACACCTGAGTCCTATAACCCCCCCCTGCCTCTACCTCAGGTGAGACTTCTCCTGCTTCGCACATGTTTCCAAAAGGGCCGGTATTTAGGGTTTTTTTGGTGCTTTTTTAAAGCGTTGAACCCTGGGTCTACCCCTCTTCCAACATGCTATCAGCAGGTGTTGAAGGATGTGGGAAAAATTCTCCATCAATTCGTCCCTATGTCATGTGAGAGCTTGCTCAAGCAACATATTGATAGAATTGTTTGCTCCATCATTTTTATTTTCTTCTGCCATGGAGAGTTTCTTAGACATGCAAGAGAAATTGTCTTCAAGAGAGACAATCTCGAGAGCCAACTTGATATACTCGAACCTCGTCACAGACATGCATTGAAAAAACGATCAAGAGTAGCCTGCTTTGATACCACTGATCCGGATTATTTTCGGCACGAAATGAGAGCGGAGATATAATAAAGAAATGTACAGAGATATTTCGGATATCCAATAATATAACAGAAATGTATCAGAGATGAAACCATAAACACATAGATACAGTAATACACAATTTTCTATTAATGAGCGAAAATGTACAAAGACTGTAAAATACAGAGTGAAAGACTCGCTAGAATGGTGGTAGCTTATCTATGAGAAGAGATGTGTCCGCTACTCGCATTCGAAAGAAGATGATTTTACAATGAGGCTCCAAAGGCCTTTTTATCATAAAGAAAATCCAAAACCCTAACTTCGGAAGATGAAAAGCCAACAGTTTTGTGGACCCCATTTTGGGTAGTTTGGTGTATCAACTTCTCGGGGGCGTAACTTTGGCATACGATCTTTGTTTGGGGTGCACGATAGCTCATTGGAAAGGTATCGTTCAGTATATTCATTTAGGAGGCTCAATTTAAGCCTTTGGCTATCATTGAGAAACTCGATCCCAAAAAACCTTCATTTAGGCCCTCAAAATGGCCCTAGAAGTTAAAAACTGTTAAAAATAGTAAATTACCAAAATTGCTAGAAAATTGTTTTGAGCCAGTTGGAAAAGGTGGGTGGCCACCGATATCCACTTGGATCAACTGTGTATGTCTCATGGCTATGTCTGAATTTGAATCCTTAATAACATAGATCCACAATGTATTTCTCGTGGCTATGATGAATGATGATGACATGAATCCACAGTGTATGTTTGGTGGTCATGACTCACTTGACACTTATGATTAGAGTCACTTGTAGTCTGAGTATGGGAATGCCTACCTCATAAGATGGTATATTATTATGCATATGCTTGATTGTTTGCAGGTTCCCAACCGATGCACTCCTTCTTTTCGACACACACATTGTACAAAGTATTTCAGTTGTCACAAGTTCCAACTTCATACTTTGGGGGGAATTATATTACACATTATTTTGGTCACCCATGTGATCAACGGATGATATGTGCATAACTCACTTCCATGTTCCTTGAAGATACTAAATGAGACTTTCTCCATGCAAAAAGTGAATTATGTTTTCTTCCTTAAAAACCATATCAAAGGATATTGTCGCACCATGTTCAATGCTTGGTGTGCGATGATGCTTGATCATCACATGATGCACCAAATATGGACTACGACATCGCTGCAAGCTACCTCTGCATGGGGTGCAACGATCCTCAAACAAGAGAAAAAATGAAATTCATGAAATTTCTAGAATGGAATCTTCTAGAATATGAGGTGGCCTCTGATCGGATTGGATCGTACTCGCTTCTTTGATTTAGTGGTATCATCCTAATCTCCTCATCCATCCTTCTTTCACCCTATATAAAGAGGAGTATCTCATGGGAAAGGCTAGGTTGGCTTATGCATGAAGAATTTTGTTGTAGATTGTGCTTGAGATAGCTTTTCTTTAGCTCTCCAAGTCAGGTTGTGAATGATCTTCATCAAAAGCATTAGAGAAAAGGTGTGTGTGTTGAAGCAAAGGGCCATTGGAAGGGACCCTACCACATCAAGGCATGGTTTGTATTCTCCACTTTCATTTAATATAATGCAATAATACATTTATTCCCTATAAATGTGTCTTTACTTTTATTGTATAACTCCTTGATCTTATACATAGACTTCACTAGAATACATACATCATTGTTCCCTCTCTTTGTTGGTTTGTGCTTATTAACAGGTCCACCATCCCAAAAATCCAAAGATGGAGCAGCAAGGACGACACTAACGAGGATCAAACATCATTTAAATGGTATGTCATTTGTCCCTCTTTGAACTAGTTTATATGACAATGAAATCTGAGAAACTTGTATTCTTCCTTGTTTTGTTATAGCTTCTTGTTGAAGTTAGGGAGATTAGTTTGTGTCCACACTTACCGATTTGTCCGATAATAGTGATAGTGTAAGTCCCATAGAGAAGTGGGAGGAGCTTCCGATGGGGCCTTGTAAGGCGCTCTTTCTGCAAATGTAACCAGACCTTGTCTCCCACCTGAAACTAGTGCAATACTCGGTGTTGATCATGGTGCTACTTGTACTTATCATTGGATTTCTACAAAATCTCATGGACATGTTTGTGGATGTGTTGAATCTTCTCAATGAATCTAGTGTATTTTTTTGCCTCAAACTGATCATGGGAAGATTCTTCCTGTGTGGTTGGAAGAGGTAGGGAAACATCAATGGGACCCAAGGGTTGGAATCCTAGCCCCACCTGAAATGAGATATAGCCAGTGGAGCTATGGAGAGCCCTATTGTAGTTGTGTTGAACATAAGGAAGACTCTCATCCCATGCACTCGAATGTTTATATATTTACATGCACGGGATGTGCACAGTCATATGATTGACGAACTTTGTCTGGCCATCATTTTGCGGGTGGAAAGCAGTAGATTTAGTGAGCTTGGTTTCCAACAATGACGAGAGACTTGACCAAAATGTGTTGAGGAACATGTTTTCTCGATCTGAGGTGATGGTCTGTGGTATCCCAAAAATGGACCCACACCCATTCAAAGAATATCTTGGTAGTATCTGTCATTGTGATTCTCTTCTTGCAAGCTATGAAAATGACCATCTTCGAAAACTAATAAACCACCACAAATACATAATCATTATCGTGCTAGATGGATTGAAGGCCAGACATGTAATCCATCGAGATGGATTCCCAAGGCCTCTCGGGAGTAGGAAGAGGGGTGTCTAATCCTTGATTCTTTATGGTTGGCTTGGCAATGTCACATGCAGTGCAAGATCTAATATACTTGCTGACGTCTTGTCGAAGTTTTGGCCAATTAAAATGTTTCTGTAGAACGGTCACAGTTTTATCCATACCAAAATGTCTTGCCATCCATTGTAGTGAGCCTCCCAAATTATCTTTGCACACTCGGTTGTGGGAACACAGAGGTGGATCATATGGCATAACACTCCATCCTGGATGTGAAAATCGGTGGCATTCTCTCCTACACCCAAGAGATAATAAGTGGTGGTGAAGTTAGGGTCACACTGATAAAGTTGGGGCCACTCAGATGCCTCATGCCCACATAAATGGATCATTGTGGTGAGTACAGCAATGGGAGGGTGACTGAGGCAGTCAACAACACGATTTGTGATCCATGTTTTATACTTGATGTTGAGATGGAACTATTGTAGGTATGTGGACCACTTTTGATGGAGATCGTTCTGCAACTTCACCTGTGTCTGTATGAACTACAAAGGCTTGTGATCAATGTGTATGATTGTCTCCTTTCCCAGAATGTAATGTTTCCATTCACGGCAGGCTTGCACAATGGAATACATTTTTTTGTCATAGGTGGGGTATTTATGGACAGTATCTAGGAGTGTTTCACTATGGTAGGATACTGGATGAACATGTTGAGTGAGAACTATGCCTAAAGCATATTCAAAGGCATCAGTCTCAATCTCAAATGGTTGTTGCAGGTCAAGTAAGGAGAGTACTCGATTTGAGCACAATCGATGCTTTAGATCATCAAATGTTTTTTGTTGTGCCTGCCCCCATGCAATCTTTTCCTTAGAACTACCCTTACTAACTTGGCTGAGGGCCCATGCAATATGGGAGAATCCCAACACAAACCTTCGATAGAAGTTAGCAAGTCCAAAGAAGCTCTGAAGTTTGGTTAGTGTGGTTGGGGTTGTCCCGTCACAAATGAATTGGATCTTAGCTGGATTCACATGTAGCCCATGTTCATCATCAATGTATCCCAAGTATTGGACCATGCTCATGCCAAAGATACATTTTTCCAAATTGGAATATAGATTGTGTTGCCACAGAGTGCCGAAAACCTGTTGAATATGCTACATGTGATCCTCCCAAGTTTTGTTGAAGATGAGGATGTCATCCAGATATACCACAAAAAAAGAGTTGGTGAAGGGTCTCAATACATCATCCATCAATCTCATGAAAGTTGTTGGTGCATTTGTTAAGCCAAAGGGCATGACCAGCCATTCGAAGATACCTTCTTTAGATTTGAAAGTTGTCTTCCATACATCAGTTGGTTCGATGGGAACCTGGTGGTAGCTAGAATTTAGGTCAATCTTGTTGAATAACTTTGTCCCTTTGAATTGATCAAGAAGGTCATCAATTTTGGGAATTGGGTACCAGTTCCTGACTGTGATTTTGTTTAATACTCTGTAATCATTGGAGATACGCCAGGTCTAGTCTTTATTTTTCACCAGCACAAATAATCTTCTGCAAGGGGAGGCGTTGGATCAGATGCTCCCCTTTTGAAGTAGCTCTTGGATCTAGCAATTAATTTCTTCATTTTCAATCAACGAGAGACAATAGACTGGTCCATTAGGAAAAGGTGCACTGGGGGTTAGGTAAATTGGATGTTGGACTTGAAAGTGCGTCAGTACCCCAGTGGGTGAGGAGAATATGTATCTGTACTCTTCCACGATCCTGTCCACTTGCTTCTGCTACAAAGAAAGGCTCTGTGTAGAGGTCACAGAGGTGGAGGTGACCTTCTACTTACTGCAAGCATGGATCACAAAAATGATGAATTTCCCAGTCTATGAAATGACCTTACTACATTGTGATGGGTGTTCTATATGCACTAAAAAGACCCTAAAAACCCTTAATTAAATTTTCAACACAGGGTAAGTAAACTTAGAGTAGTAGCAAAATATATGCCAAAGGTAGAAGGGCTGGTAGGAGTATAGTATAACTAATGAAGGTAGCTATCTAAGGCTAATCTACTTAAGCAAAGCTATCTAACGAGCAAACCCTACTAAGCAAATTGAAACTAGGTAACCTAAGTACTTTTGGGCCAAGGATCGATGGATAGTCCTAAGAAAAGCAAGTCAAAAACCATATTCAAAGCAAACTAGTTCAAAAATAAGCAAAGGCAAACTACTAACATAATAATGAGCAACTAACAAAAGAAAACTATTTTAACTTTCCAACCTACATTCAATGAGAAACTACCCTATGAAAGCAAATAAATAAACAAGCAAGAAAAAACACCTATCTAACCTATTAAAGAAAATAGACAAGCAAGCAAAGACACCTAACTAACCTACTAAAGAAATAGACAAGTAAGTAAAGACACCTAACTAACCTACTAAAGCAAAAGACGACTATCTAACCTACTAAAGAAAATAGACAAGTAAGCAAAGGCAACTAACTACTGCAAGTAATCAAAGTAAAACTCCTCATTGAACAAACTATCTAGCCTAAGAGGCAAGTGGATTAAATGCTCAATGCAAAACTATTTCTAATGCATGAAAGAAAATCTAAGAGGCAACTGGACTAAATGCTCAATGCAAAACTATTTCTAATGCATGAAAGGAAATCTATTTTATTGAAAGCAAGAAGAACTAACAACTAATCTTGAACCTGTGATAAGAAAACTACTATCTAATCTATCAAAGAAAAGTCTATCTATCCTACAGCAGCAATAAAACTTTATTCTAATCTATGAAAGCAAGAAACCATATCTATGAAAGCAGAAAAACTATTTATTTTAATCTATGAAAGCAAGAAAACTATTTCTTAATCTATGAAAACAGGAAAACTATCTTTTAACCTATGACAATTCAAATATAATGTTGGTGGTTGTGTGAATGTCTTCTGTGTCAGATGATATCTCAATGGCACTTGACAACAAAGGACAATTCCAGTGGTATAAGATCAACACTAATCTCAATGGAAAAGTGAAAGGTATGGATTAAACAATCCAATGAGAGTTTAGCCATGACAAAACAATGTTAAATACCCTGCATATTCATATATGAACCATCAACAACATAACAAGATCATCATTATACTTATATTCTACATAAGAAAAACTAGATTAAACCATTAACTAAGAAATATAATTGCAATTTAATTCAAGGAAAGGAACTTACGTAAAATGAAACTATGCTATCTCTACTCTCACAATTCAAATTGCAATAAGGAAATGATTAAAAATAGAAATTAAACTATGATATTGAAAAGTAAACTAACAATATACATTAACCAACAACTAATTAAACGAGATCTATATAAAACTGAAATAAGCAAGCTATAATTAAAAATTGGAATTAATTCTATCCATCCATCAAATCCTTGTCGAAGAGAACCCAAATTAAAACTCTGTTCTATTCTAATTAAAAGTTTGGTTTAAACTTGACTATAAAATCAAAAATCAAAGCATGATCTAACATCTAAATGCACATGGGGTTAGTATAGAGAATTGCAAGTATGTTCCTAATCTACAAGATCAATGCATGCTAACACATCTCATCATTCTAACCTGCAAAAGAGAATCAAAACAATAAAACTACAGCATACTAGTTAACACAATAAAAAATTCATGTACAGAAAATAAAGAGAACAATTAAATTATGAAATGCATAAACAAACACGAATATAGTTACCAGACTATTGGTGGGCCCCCCAGCAAGTCGTGGTCACTCTCTAAAAGTACACCACACTCTCAGCAACACGAATTCACCATATAAACTTAAAAATGCACTTCTGGCATAATCTGGCAATGTAAAAACTCAAAACAGAGTAAAATCTTTTTTTTGCCTATCACACTGACAATTCTAATGCTTATGCTACTTAACAATCATCTGACCACCTCAGTGGTGTTTATAAAATTTACAGACCAAGTGGTCGACCACGAGAGGGTCGAACCACTTCTAATTTTGGCAAATTACAATAAAGGATGCCCTAACTGATAAAACAGAGCGAGCCAATAATACCCCTCTTGAGCAATTGAAACTGAGTTGTCGAGAGCATAGTAGCTGGAGGGGGCAAGCATGAACAAAACCCACGTGCCTGATTTTCCCGTCATTGGACGCCAATACCATAACCACCAAGTCGCCCTATGTTTTTTTGTAATACGCAGTGTTGGACAGAGTGTCGGATCAAATGTCAGAATGAGTAATGGAAGGAGTGTCAGATCAAGTGTCAGAAGAAGAAACATGGTGTGTTTTTTCCCTGTAACACCAGAAAAACATGAATTAGATCTTGTTAATCATAAAACATGATGAATTATACTTAATACAATCATTAAACATGAATCACATGTACCTTATGTCGATCATACTATTAGCATCGAAAGTCACTCATGGATTACTTGCAGGAGCAGAGCCCGACACCCATAAGTTTAATGTCACGATTTATAAAGGAATGATCAAACGGAGGAAAAGACTCGCGGAGATATCACTCTAACTCGGAGAATGAGTCTGGCATGTAAGGAACAAAGGAGGTCTTGATCTAACTTCAGCCAGTGGGTTGATTAAAAGGCGAATAGGTGGAAGACTTGGTAAGAAAGGTGAACAAATGGCTTTGGGAAACAAGATTTAGCGGTTTGCGGAAGAAAGGCTCTGAATGCAAGATCTTCTTGGTTCAGGGTCTCAAGAAACTGAAAGGGGACTTGACTGGATCCTCCAATTCAAAATCGCTCAGCGCTAAGAAAATCACAAGAACTGATTAGAAACCACGTAACTGCTACAGTGATCCAACATACATCATCCTATAACAGCTACAACTCAACTGGATCCTCCAATTCTGAGCTATTCTAACACAATGTAAACAGAGATGTAACATAAACTAACATTCATCAAGCAAGAAGACTCAAAAGTCCATGCATAACCAGAATGACAGTGCTTCATTACATCTTTACAACCGGGAGCTCTTGCTCAACCATCGATGCCTACAACATACAAAAGGCTGAGTTTATATACTCAGGAAAATTCGCCTCACAGAGGCGTACCCAGTCACTCAAGGCTTGATTTCCCTTCAGTCAAACTCGTACTGATATCTTTCTTTAAGCGCCATATTAACTATGCATGGCTCTTGCAAGGATGGTAGCTGAGCCATTAAGTGCTTGGCTAGCGTGTGCAAACTTTTCTGTCGAGTTGAGGACTTTGGCATGGATTCTTTGAGAAAATCGATACACAGGACCTCCTTGGTCAGACGGCTCACCATACCTTCCATCCCTTCACTTAATGAATGAAAGGAGGCTTCAACCACCCGCTCTTGCTGTCATTTACTCCAGGCGAGAAACAACATGGATATCAGATCCGATGGTGCCTGGTGCTCACGATGATATCCACTGTAACTAAACTTGGTGCTTTGCATCTCCTTCCTTCTCCCAAGTGACCACGGACTGCGACCACGTACCTATTCCTAAGGCGCTTTCGACGTTCACGATTATGAAGGGGTTGATCGTTGCTGATTGAAATCGCGATGAGCGATATGCCGAGATGGCTTAGTATGGCACCACGCGTCCCTCTGGATCTGACGACTCTTAACTCTCCCGATCATATCGTGGGCCCGGGTCCGGGACTTTCCCGGCACCTCATGCATCGGAAAATGACGGAGCTACTCTTTGCGTGATGGAGTCACGATGGGCGAAGTGTCGAGATGGCTCTACTTGTTGCCAGGTGTCCTCTCTAGATGGACAGCTGAAAAACACTTTGCGATACCGCGGGCCCCACCTTCTACGCTTTCGGCGCTATCGGGGTTCTGGGTTTTGAATAACATGAGACGGGTACCCCACGAATTCCCGAATGGCCAAACGCCGACTCGGCCAGATCTTGCGCCATGCGTCCTTAGGATGAGCGGGCGAGGAGCATTCGGTATTTGAAGGGGGGCCGCCCTCGCTTATAGGCTCACTTGAAGTGACTTGGTGCTAAGACCACGGGCTCGGTTCCAAAGGTGCTTTCGGTACTTCGTCGATCAACGATTTCAACTGCAATGAACGGGAGACCCCTTGTTTCCCGCAACTTCAATCCCCGATACGCCGACTGGAAGCCACCTGGCCCAATTAGATCAGACGACCCAGATTTGTTTTGAATTATTGGAGCTATCTCTTGTATTAACCCCGGAGCAACTTGGCAGCCCCGAAATCCCGACGACCATTTATCAACTTTATAGGTGGATCTCGGCGACCGTCAGCAAACTTCGTCCATTTGCGTGAACTGTAACTGAAAAGAGGTTCCTTTGTGACGTGATTGGGCGCTTCCCGGGCAATCCTACGGACCTGAATACCTTTGTGCCCCGATACCAAAATTGTTGCTAACATTAGGCTCCATGGGGGATAGAGTCATCCCTGTGATGCTCTAAGGACTCATTTTGCAGTTCTAGTGCCTTGTTGTTGGGCTATGGAGTCATTATTAGGCCGCAAAAATAAAAACAAAAACGAAAAAAGAAACATAAAGGACAATATTTACAAACAAAGGATCCATCTGAGACTCAAACAAAACATTTCTTCAGGAAATGCCCATTCACTGGGCTACTGAAAACTTCTTCACCTTCCAAATCTCGCAACCTGTACGTGTTATTTGAGAAAGTCTCAGAGATTTTGAAAGGCCCGATCCACAGGGCCTCAAATTTGTTGTGTTTTCCCTTATCTTGCTTAGAAGCATCCCATTTCAGCACCAGGTCTCCTATCTGGAACCGCTCCTTCTTGGACTTCTTATCGAAAACCTACTTGATCTTTTGTTGATGGTCCTGAATTCTATCCACTGTCTGCTCCCTAGCTAGCTGGACCTCCACCAGCTGATGAATCCTTCTGATCATGTCATCAGGCTCCTCCTGATGGTCCTTGAGGAATTTTTCTACAGGAATGGCTAAATGAGAAGGGAAAACAGCCTCCGCCCCATAGACTAATTGGAAAGGAGAGACGTCGATAGATCTCTTTGTGGTCACTCGGTCGGCCCATAGAGAAAATTTTAATCTGGAATGCCAGGCTTTCTTGTTGTCTTCCAACAGCCTTTTGATGATCCTTATCAAGCGTTTGTTGGAGGATTCTGCTAAGTCATTTCCCTGTGGATAATATGGGGTGGAGTGAATCAGTTTGATTCCAAATTGTTCACAGAATTTGGCTAATGGCTCAGGCCCGAAAGCGGTTGCATTATCAGTGACAATCTTATTTGGGCAGTCGAACCTTGTGATGAGGTCCTCCAAGAATCCAATGATTACCTTGTGGGAAGCATTCCTGGTGGGGATAGCTTCAATCCACTTGGTAAAGAAATCTGTAGCAGTCAAGATCCACCTGTGCTTCCCACTGGAAGCAGGGTGAATTTATCCAATGAAATCTAGGCCCCACTGCTAGAAAGGTCCTGAAACTACCACCGGTTTTAATGGCAGAGACTTGAGCTGCTTCTTTCCTGCAAATTTTTGACATTTGATGCAAGCTTTGACCCTTTTGCAGACATCGGTGAACATGGTAGGCCAGTAGTATCCAGCTCTGAGGATTTTGTGGGCTGTGGATTTCCAGAAATGGTGCCCTCCACACAGGCCGCTATGAAATTCAGCCACAATCATTTCGGCCTCTTGTGGACTCGTGCATTTTAAAATCACCCCCAGGGGGTCTTTCCAATATAACATTTGATCAACCAGGCAGTATATGACTGCCTTGAGCTTCAGAGCTCTTGCTTTGCTTCTTTGCAGGCCGTCTGGAGGCCCCAGCTCCTACAGAAAGTATATGACATCCTTATACCAAGGACATCGAGCTAATGGGGGCTCTCTTTGAGAGTCCATTTCAGACAGCCGACTTTGTGGAATTCTTGAGCATTCGTTTATGAAACTTATCCCCAGATCTTGACAGTTTGCTTCAGCCAACAGTTTGGCTAAACCTTGACCTTTGATCAATTTGGTGGGCCTTATTTCCAGGTCGAATTCCAGGATTTTGGCTATCCATTTACTCCGTCTCCCGTCTATGTCAGGCTGAATAAGAATGTCTTTGACAGTAGCCGAGGGGACATAGGCGATGATCTTTGACTGCAGGACGTAGGTTCTAAAATCTTTGAGATATTTTACTAGAGCATAAGCCTGCTTCTCCATAGTGTCATACCTGACTTCGAAATCCCTCAATTCTCGGCTGAAATAAGCAATAGGTTGCTTTAGCCCAATGTTGTTTATCTGTAATAGAACAGCAGCCACAGTGTCAGGTGAGATAAAGGAGAAAATAAGGAAATCCTTTGAGTAGTCGGGACTGATAAGCACAGGAGCTTCAGTCAGGGCCCTCTTGATTTGTTCAAAAGAATGTCATGATTGAGGGGTCCACCTTACTTCCTTCTCTTTCTTCAACATGATTGTTATAAGCTTTACCTCCTCAGCAAAGTTAGGCACAAACCTCCTGAGAAAATTAATTTTACCGAGGAAAGATTGGACCTCCTTCTTGGACCTCGGGATCGATAAGGCTTGTATTGCCTCAACTCTGCTGGGGTCAATTCTGACCCCTTCTGCTGATACTATGTGGCCTAGTAACTTTCCCTCCTGCATGGCGAACAGATATTTTTTTGGGTTTAATGAAATGCCAAACTTTCTGCATTTCAAGAAAACCTTCCTGAGATGGTGACAGTGTTCCTTATCCGATTTTGAAAACACCGTGATGTCATCCAGATAAACGACCACAAATTTATCCTTTTCCCCGATGAAAGATATATCCATGGCACGCTGGAATGCTTCCCCTGCATTCATTAATCCAAAAGGCATATTGGCATACATGAATGTGCCCCATGGAGTGGTGAACGTTGTCTTTTCCCTGTCCTCGGGCAGAACGGAGACTTGATTGTAGCTAGAGAATCCATCTATCATGGACATCGTGGAAGCTCCTGTTACCCTCTGCAGTATATGTTCCATCTTTGGCAAAGGGTAGTTATCTTTTCGTGAGCTCCTGTTCAGGTTTCTGAAGTCTACACAGAGTCGGATTTCTCCATTCTTTTTCCTTACTGGCACCAAGTTGGCCACCCACTCTGAATATCTCAGTGGTACAATGATTTGTGCTTGAAGCAGCTTCTTCACTTCCTTCTCCATGATAGGCAGCAACATAGGGTTGATATGTCTCAGCTTCTGCCTAAATGGCTTCGCCTCCTCTTTTAATGGGATTTTATGCTCGATGACAGAGGTGTCATAGGTTTTGAGGTCTTCGTAGGTCCAAGAAAACACATCAGCAAATTCCCTCAAGAGTCTCATGTATTCAAACCTCTGCTCCTTTGTCAGACTTCTTGACAATTTGACAAACTTGGGCTCACTCTCAGTCCCAGTGTTGCACTGAATAGTACCAGTGTCATCCTCTGAGGTTTCTCCCTTTAACGACAAATCATTTCTATCAAAAAGCATTTCCAAAGGAACCAGTCCCCTTGGAATATGATTGTTGGGCAGCTGTACAATGTTACGCTCTGCAATCTTATCCAGAAAATTACCCCCATCAAGATTTTCTTCAGAGACGGAGTCTTGGTCGATGTGAATCTATGAAAATTATTCGACAGTTTCCAAGAACTTCTTGATCTCGAGAACATCCTCGAATACCTTCCAATGTTTGACATTGTCAGGTACGGAGGGCATGTATTTCACTTCTACATCATATATGCATTTCGGCGGCAAGGGTACTTTGAAATTACTTGCTGATGTAGCCAAGGAATCTACCATCATGTTCTCCTCTCTTGGGATGAAAGAAATATTAAATGCTGAGAAGAAACTATCAACTAGGTCCCACACCTCATTTTTGTAGCTTCTGAGTCAAGGATGTTTAGCCTGATAAGCATTTCTTATCTGTTGGACCACCAACTCTGCATCACCGAACGCTGCTACCTCTTGAATTCCCATTTCCTTTGCAGCTCTTAATCCCAAAACAAGAGCTTCATACTTTGCCACATTGTTGGTAGCTTCGAATTCCATTTTGTACGACAGAGACATGGTCTCCTGAGCTGGTGATACAAAAAATACCCCAACACCCACACCTTCCCTGGAAGAGACTCCATCAAAGAACATTTTCCAGACGGGGGTGATGGAGGGAGGAATTTTAGGGGAAATAGTGGGCTTCTTTCTGAGTTTGAGAGGAGGCTCGGGGGCATGGGTGAGTTGTATTAAACTGGAGCCTAAATCAGTCTCCAAGGCAAAGATGGGATGATTATTAGGGTTGTCTTCATTGCTGATTATATAGGCCAGCTGGGCTTCTCTGTACAGCCTTCTATGCTCTCCTCCAAACACTGGGATAGTAGCGTATGTGAGGTCCATTTGCAAGGTTCCCCCCAGTCTTTTTATCCAAGATCTTGATAATAGCATACCAAACTTGGGGGGGACATCGGCCACTACAATATCCATGACCACACTTTTCATGGGCAGCTGAAACAAGGTCACGACCAGGTCTTTGATAACTCCTAGACACTGAACCTTTCTAGAGTCAAAGGAATACAGGTCATGATAAGCTCGGGTGACTTCTAGTCCTAACTCTTCCATGACAGTTTTGGGCATAAGGTTATGAGAAGCCCCCAAATCCATCAAGAAATTGTGCAGTACCTTGTTATGTATGTTCAAGGAGGTGTAGAAGGGAGGGGATGAGTCATTCATGTCTTCTACCATAGGACCTAGGATAACTACGGGCTTTTCATCCTGAAAATTGATGGATTCTGTGGGAAGGCTTGAGACCTCAGACTATAAAATCTCAGAGAAGTGTTTCTTGAACCCTTCATGTTTAATCAATTCTGTCAGGGGCACAGGGATTTTGATTTTTTGAACCTCATGCTCGAAATTAAAAGAAGATGTAAGCTTGGGAATTTCTCTTATTTCGGGAACATGACTCTGGACTATGGAAGAGAGGGGTTGGTGTTTCTTACCTCTGTGACTGTCTGCTACTACATTAGCAGGCTTCTCTGTCCTAGTGGACTACTCGGGAACATCAGGTGTTACTGCCTTATTCTGGGACCTCAGGTCATACTTGCCTTGGCAGACACTTATCCTGTCTCCTTTGCTCAGCTCATTTAGCTGATTGTCCATGAGAGACTCCTCATATGCCAATTGAGTGAGATGGGGAAAAGGAGGAGTGTCCCCACAACAATGGATTTCAGGATCCAGTTCATCTACTTCCCCTTCTTCCCCATCGGCCACAAAATTGTTTTGGAAAGGGGCCTGAATCTTCTGATCTTCTCTGTCTCTTCCCCTCTCTCTTTGTACATTCGGGAGAGTAAAATTGTTTGTCTTCCTGAAACCTCCTTTGTTTTCGGCGTTCTGAGGGCCCTTGTATGATTTCCTCGCCTCGACCTTCATTCTCTCCATCTCTGCAGACATAGACTTCACCATCTTTGTTAGTTCATCCACCTGAGGGTGGGGCATCGATGATCCAGAAGTTGAGGTTTCCGACCTTCCCTTTCTTTTGTTTGCGTCGGCCTTGCTCCTCAGTATGTCAGCTGCTAATACATTGGATTCTACTTCTATGGCTGCATCTTGCATTTGAGCTAAGGAGGTGGCTCTTCTTTCTCTTAATAAGAGACATAAATCGGGGCCAAACGCACTAGCATAAGAAATCTTGGTCGAGGCTTCTGAAGGCTTTATTTCGGCAAGGATTTTATTATACATCTTATTGAATCTTTTGGAGAAGTCAGAGATATATTCTCCATCCATATTCTTCAAAGACCCGAACTCTGTCATGTAATACATGAAATCCTTCCTATCTCCCCATTGCCTCAGGAAAGCACTATCTAAAGCTTCAATCCCAGCAATAGATCCTGGAGCCAATCCTCTAAACCACTTCCTCACCTCGCCATCCAAGCTCTGGATGAAGACTCTCATCCAGACATCTTCATTTTCAATGTTGAGGTTGTCTGCGTAACTGTAGAAAGCAGCCAGGTGCTCTTTTGCAGTTACGTCCCCTTCTCCGGTGAACTTGGGCATGTATTTCAAGTAATCCCCAGCGGGGAGAGGATTCATAGGATGGGGTAGAACTAAGGGAGCATATCTGGAAGCAACTATGGCGTCCATTCTATTCATAGGGGGATTAGCACCAGCCATAGGGATATTAGGTGTAGGAGAATTGGGAGGAGAAGGAGCTTGTGAAAGGGCTACTGGGAATGAGTCCCAAAGTGGAGTGGGAAACAAGAGGGGATTTAAGGAGAAGGATAATGAGATCAAGTCAGTGGGAGCTTATTTCTGCACATGAGTAGTGAAGATAGGAGTGGGGAAATCTTCTGTGGTTTCGGGTCTACGCCAAGGTACAGTTTTAGGGGAAAAGGGAGTGACAAGGTTTTGTCCCTTCGGTCCCAGACCAGGGGAGGAAAACTCAACAGGAACACTCCCAAAATTCAGGAAACGGGACACCTCGGAAGGAGGACGGTCAAGAATCTGAGGAGGAGAAAATGGAGTTCTTACGAAAGGAGGTGGTGAATTACCTAGTTCGGCGATGGAAGATTCTTCTTCAGGGGCCTTTCCTTTCCTGAGCACCGCTTCTGGATCCGTTTCAGGCGTAGCTAGAGGAAACTGTGGATGAGACAGCGTATGCCTGCCTCTGAAAGCCACAGTTAATATGGCAGGTTCGCCCCAGTGGGGTTGTCATAATGGAGTCGTCAGGTGCACAGCAACAATCTTGATAATTCTGATATCTGATGCACCTTCAGAATCAGTTAATCGTTGTAGTTCAATCTCGGGGAAAATATTCAATTCCGTCCTCAGAAACGACGCCAGAAATGTTAGCGTCGGAAGTCACTCCTAGATTGCTTGCAGGAGCAGAGCCCGACACCCATCAGTTTAATGTCACGATTTATAAAGGAATGATCAAACGGAGGAAAAGACTCGAGGAGATATCACTCTAACTCGGAGACTGAGTCTGGCCTATAAGGAACAAAGGAGGTCTTGATCTAACTTCAGGCAGTGGGTTGATTAAAAGGAGAATAGGTGGAAGACTTGGTAATAAAGGTGAACAAACGCCTTTGGGCAACAAGCTTCATCGGTTTGCAGAAAAAAGGCTCTGAATGCAAGATCTTCTTGGTTCAGGGTCTTAAGAAACTGAAAGGGGACTTGACTAGATCCTCCAATTCCACGTCGCTCAGCGCTGGGAAAATCACAAGAACTGATTAGAAACCACGTAACTGCTACAGTGATCCAACATACATCATCCTATAATAGCTACAACTCGACTGGATCCTCCAATTCCGAGTTGTTCTAACACAATGTAAACAGAGATGTAACATAAACTAACAGTCATTAGGCAAGAAGTCTCAAAAATCCATGCATAACCAGAATGACAGTGCTTCGTTACAGCTTTACAACCGGGAGATCTTTCTCAACCATCGATGCCTAAAAAATACAAAAGGCTGAGTTTATATACTCAGGAAAATTCGCCTCACAGAGGCGTACCCATTCACTCAAGGCTTGATGTCCCTTCAGTCAAACTCGTACTGCTATCTTTCTTTAAGTGACATCTTAACTACGCATGGCTCTTGCAAGGAGGGTAGCTGAGCCATTAAGTGCTCGGCTAGCGTGTGCAGACTTTTCTGTCGAGTTGAGGACTTTGGCATGGCTTCTTTGAGAAAATCGATACATAGGACCTCCTTGGTCAGACGGCTCGCTAGACCTTCCATCCCTTCACTTAATGAATGAAAGGAGGCTTCAACCACCCGCTCTTGCTACTCCAGGCGAGAAACAACATGGAGATCGGATCCGATGGTTCCTGGTGCTCGTGACAATCTCCACTGTAACTAAACTTGGTGCTTTGTAGCTCCTTCCTTCTCCCAAGTGACCACGAACTGCGACCACGTACCTATTCCCAAGGCACTTTCGGCATTCGCGAATATGAAGGGGCTGATCCTTGCTGATCGAAATCGCGATGAGCGATATGCCGAGACAGATTAGTATGGCACCACGTGTCCCTCTGGATCTGACGGCTCTTAACTCTCCCGATCATATCGTGGGCCCGGGTCCGGGACTTTCCCGGCACCTCGCGCATTGGAAAATGACAGAGCTTCTCTTTGTGTGATGGAGTCACGATGGGAGAAGTGTTGAGATGGCTCTACTTGCTGCCAGGTGTCCTCTCTGGATGGACGGCTGAAAAACACTTCGCGATACCATGGGCCCCACCTTCTACACTTTCGGCGCTATCGAGGTTCGGGGTTTTGAATAACACGAAACTCTTACCCCACAAATTCCCGAATGCCGAAACGCCGACGCGGCCAGATCTTGCGCCACGCATCCTTAAGATGAACGGGCGAGGGGCATTCGGTATTTGAAAGGGGGCTGCCCTCGCTTACAGGCTCGCTTGAAGTGACTTGGTGCTAGGACCACGGGCTCAATTCCAAAGGTGCTTTCGGTACTTCATCGATTGGCGATTTCAACTGCAACGAACGGGAGACCCCTTGTTTCCCAAAACTCCGATCCCCGATACGCCGACTGGAAGCCACCTGGCCCAATTAGATCGGACGACCCAGATTTGTTTTGAATTATTGGAGCTATCTCTTGTATTAACCCCGGAGCAACTTGGCAGCCCCGAAATCCCGACGAACATTTATCAACTTTATAGGTGGATCTCGGTGGCCGTCAGAAACTTCGTCCATTCGCGCGAATTGTAACTGAAAAGAGGTTCCTCTGTGTCGTGCTTGGGCGCTTCCCGGGCAATCCTGCGAACCTGAATACCTTTGTGCCCCGATACCAAAATTGTTGCTAACACATACCATTTTATCATAAAATTCTTCAAAAAGCTCCTTTAAAATACAAAAAAAACATGTGTACATGCGGAAAAAGTGTATAATAACCGTAATAAAAGTGATCATATCTCGAGCCCAACATTACCCCCACACTTATGATTTTGCAGGTCCCACTGCAAACAAAAATAAGTTACCCCTCGGAACTAGGCTTGTTGAGGAGGATTATCTTTGGAATCTTCTCCTTCTTGTTGTGACGACTTAGCCTTGTGCCTCTTGTGTTGCTTCAGTTGTGCTCTAAGGCTGCAGTTCGATTTGGTCATCTCATCAACCAATCGTTGAAGAGAGATAACCTTTGTTTGAAGGACTGCATTTTCATGATGAAGGTGTGTATCTATTGTCTTCCTTTCCTCCAACTGCTGGAGAAGATGATGGTTTTCCTTTTGTAACTCCTCTATGGTTGGGGCAGAATCGGTGATCTCCGAGGAAGGCTTAGATCCTTTGAGGGATGTGGACAATCTATCAATTTTAGGATCCAGATTGGGCATGGGGTGAAGTAGGAGTGATGGGGGATCGATAAGGTGAGGTAGGTTCTAATTTTGTTTTCCTTAGTGGCTCTAATTTATCCACAGAAACTTCCCTAGGTTTCTTATGAGCGCTCTCAAGGTTGGAGGATACTTGGATAGGATCCGAAGCAGGTGGAGGTTTTTCATAAGGCTTGGTTCTTGTGCTCTGGGTACTCTTCTGAAAGGGTCCTTTACCAAATTGATTGCCTCCCCTCTTGTTTGTGGGAATGATGGGAAAGTCTTGTTGCATTACTTCTTGGAGATTTTTAGGTGTAGGATCAAGAGAGAGTGAAGGAATTGGGGGGTTAACAACAGAATTCTTTTGGTCTTTGATCTTGGTCTTTTTACCTGATGAAGAAGTGGGGATATCAAAAATCTTTTGGTATTGTTCCGGAAAAGAGAGGGTTTGTGCAAGGGTGTTTGGATTTCTTGGAGAGTGAGGCTTGGATGGATAGATAGGTTTTAGGATAAGTGGATTTTTTCTGGTCTTAACTATCTAGTGAGGGTTTGCAAATTGGTAGATAAAGGCATCCCAATTTTTCCCCTATTTCTCTAGTTCGGAAAGAACGAGGAGTTTGATAAATATATGGTGGAAGAGACTATTGTGGGGGTTAGTCACATTTTTCCTCACTTGAGAGGACATCTTCTCCAAGATTTTGAGAAAATGGAAGGGGAAGTTCAAGGGTTTGTTGAACAGAAAATGAGCCAGCAATCTAAAATGACAAGCTTTGAAAGTAGAGTATCTACCTTCACATGTAATTAAACTTGTGATGACGATGAGGGGATTGATCAATTCTGCCTTTATCCACTCCTTAGCATACCCTTTTTCTCTTGAAATGCTCTTGAATTTGGGCTTAAACACCTTGTTATAACTTGAGCGCGACAATTGGTGGTTTCTGAACCATCTATCTCCCATTCTTGGGAGCTTTGTAGCTACAGCTATGGACTCTTCTGTGACTTCAAAGGTAAGAGAACCTACATGTGTTTTCTTACCATAGAAACCAACTACAAATTTCATGGAGAGACCATCATCGTGGCCCTGCAAGCTAGACAAAAATGGCCCCCGGCCTACACACAAAAACACTTCTATGCACTGTGCAAATTCAGGAATGGCAAACAAGTCTGCATAGGAGGAGGGTTTGTATCTCCTAGGCATTGTGACAGAGGCGAATTTTACCAGGCAAGGGCATGATTGAGCCAAGAGATGGCATGAACTGGGCACGGTCTGAGCACAATTTGAACAGGGGACAAATTTGCAGAGGTTGGGCGCAATTCCTTAACACAGGGAAGAGAAAATGGCAAGGGAAAATGAGATAATAGAGTGCCCAGCCCGATATTGAATGCACTCATGGTGGAGTACATTGCACACATGTGCACGCGATCTGCCATGTGTGGGAAATTAGAATATGATGGCATGCTTTTGGGTAATGTAATGATGTGTAGTTAGATCAATGTCCAAGTCTTTGGACTTTGACATTGATCTAACTACACATCATTACATTACCCAAGACTTGGACATTTGATCATAAACATATGAAGCATCTCTAATCAATGTCTGTAACTAATTCAATTGAATGTAATTGATTTCCAGTTACCTAGAATATAGGACAGTTACTGGTATGCAATTCATATGGCACTTCATTCGGCACCTCATGTGGTACTTCATCTGGTACCTCTGTGTTAAGTGCATTTTCCCCTCTTATAATGGATAGCCTGCAAGTTTGAAGTGTTTTTGACAATCATAGTAGTTAGTGAGTAGAGGCAGAATGCTCCATGCTCACTCAATCTTCTTTCATATGACATATAATGTCAAAAACCTACAATGAACAGGTTATAGTAAGTGTTGTAGGAAAATCTCCCTGCGGACAGGTAGATTTCCTCAAAGAGCTAGACCCTAAACTCTAAGACAGAAAGTGATTAACGTGGACACTAACTTCCTTTCAAATCTATACAAACTAATGCATGAGGAGGAAGGAGAACAGAAGTACCTTTTAATTGATGTTTGTCTCTGCACACTCCGAGTCGAGATCCAAACTTTCGCTCCTCGATGAGTCCTGTAGACAAACAAAGCACGACCACTTCCTACTCTATTGATATTAGCTTGAAAACAGATCTATCTATCAACGATAAGTTCATGTAAAATCAGACATGAACTAGAAAGAAACAGGCCAAGTGTGTCATATTAATGAGAATAACGACAGCAGTACTTACAATCGTAGATGCGAATGCGATAGCTTCGTCAAGTCCCCTTCGTCTAACCCTTGCTCGGAAGATCCACGACCTGGATGATAACATCTTCACTGATCACTCTCCTTCAGCTGACTGTGTGTTTCCTATGAGATCATAGGTTTCATGCTAGCAATTATTCCCCCTTTTCACCATCATAGAGCCTACTTATATAGGTTAAGAGAAGCTTAACCTCTTGAGGTATCTTTATGGTAGGTTGAGGAATTCCCTCCTTAGATCAAGGATCTTCTGTTGAACCAAGAATTTGAATGAAACTGCCTTCCAAACTTGAAAGATCCTTCCCTTATTCTCCTCAACGGGCCAACCACTGCCCAGATTAGACAGTGCTCCCTCAAAAGGGGCATCAAGGCACTATAGCGCTCCCTAGGAAGCTTGAGGGGAGCGCCAGCACTCCAAGGATGGATAGCGCTCCTTCAGAGGGGCAGGTGAGCATTATAACACTCCATAAGACCTTACAGGGGAGTGCCAGCACTCCTAAGGCTGATGTAGGGGAGCGCTCACCTTCAAAACCTTTGTTTAAGAGCTCCTTTCAAGTGATAAGAGTTCCTTGACTTTAGTTAATCATTCTCCTTCTTCCAAATCAAGTGTCTGAGTCATTCTAGATGTCTCCTTGGTGTCTTCTTCATCGCAGTATGCTTTGTTTGATGTTTGCGACACTTGTGAATGACATGCGACACTTACGACAGTTGAGAGGATCATGCGACACTTACGACACTTATCGAAGTGAGCAATATTGAGGTGTAACAGATTTCCCCCCAAAGTATGAAGTTAGAATATGCGAACTGATAACTGAAATACTTTGTAGACTTTCAAGCAACGGTATAGACTCGGAGAACCTGACAGAAACTGTGCACAAACATCCAACAAATATTATGACATATTTCAAAACCCAAGGCAGGCATACCTATGCTTGGGTGATCAAGACTTTCAAGATATGGCCGCCATAAAATACACTACAGATCCATAATTGTATTGATAAAAAGGTATAGCCACCGGGAATACAATGTGGATCTATACTCTGATGACCTAGACTGATCGTAGCCACGAAGAATACACAGTGGATCTACGAGATGACAAAACATAGCCACGACCAATACAAAGTGGATTTATGTAATAGTGTATGCATCATTCGTCTAAGAGAAACTCCTTCACAACCTGGGCAAAGTATATATTAAAGTGATCACTCAACCCAGGGTTTTCTTACCAATCCCAATGTGGTACGATTCTAACCATGTGAATAGATGTCTTGATGTCGAACATGGTAGAAGCCACTTGATTACCGGTCAATGGTGTGAACCGTTAACAAGTGCGAGGGAGATCACCATTAATGTCAATGATTCCCA
>JZKD02S1879661.1:49388-64324 GCA_000966675.3 Picea glauca
TATTTGAGGAGATAATTCAATACTAATCCAAGGAGAAGATCATGGAGATTTAGTTTTCATATCTTATCCAAGATATATGAGAGATATGTGTGAGGATTTGAAGGGATTGTATTTTTTAATAAAGGGAAATGGGTTGAGAGAAAAGTGGATCTGTAATTATGAGACGTTTATCTCCTTTTCAAAGATCTCATGTATAAAAGAGAGTGCCTTCTCTTCATGAGAGGGGAATGAGAATCATTATTATGTAGATTGAAAAGAGGATTCATTATTATGTATATTAAGAGAATTGTTATGAGATAGGTCCTTGAGGAGAATTGTTATGATGTAGATTGGATTCATGAAGAGACTCCTTTTGTAAGCCTACTTGTCGAAGATTAATGCAAGTTTGGATTCAGTGATTTTGTCTCTCTTAGAAGTTATCATCTGTTGATCTAAATCTTCCATGTTAGCATCGACAAGGGCCACTGATCCAACTTGGTAACCTTATTGTAAATTGTTAGTGTAGATTTTTATTTCATGTACTTGTTATTTTGATTTCTTGTTATTTTGTTTGATTTCACTATTTGAATTTGTTGCAAAGTGTGGTAATGCAAGAACAATTGGATATCCATATTTCACCATACATGAGATTTAATGGAGCATCCTACATGTTATTTTAATTGTTTCAGGAGATAGAATCAAAGTTCATCTTTTCTTTTCATGAGCCATCAATGAACATGTCCATCACCTGAGCAAGATCTTTTGTTTGTTTATGAGTTTTTCTTTCCAACTTTTGAATTGAGTGATGATTTTTATTTTTAAGAGTGTGTTGGTTTCTAAATGGTTTTCTTATATAATCTATACTAAACAGACATAGGAACCTATCTGTTATCGATGCATATAGTGCATCAACTCTACTGCTTATGAATCTCAGTTGATAATTTATGTTTGGTAATATATTATGCATATAATTGCACCAACAATATTTATCTTTATCTGAACAATTTCTCTTCCTGCGACAAATGATATCACTATGATGCAATTTTGATGGCATGGCTACCAATGCTCCCTCTATAATCATTTCTATCATCTCTCCTCCTAGAATCATACCTCTATAACCAATCATGTGAAAATGAATAACTCCCCATGTTGGTATCTCCCTCCCTATCTTCTCTACAAGATGTTGGGTAATCATTGTGAACAATATGCTACCATTGTAATATACTTCTACTGAAAATGTTGTTTCTCTATCGAACCAATGATCAACTGCTCAACAATACAACAATATGTTATCCCTTTGATGATCCTTGGATCCGACCATGCATCATACAATGATCCATCGATATGTACCTATACCATCCACAAGTGCATCAACCATGCACCAAACCTGTACCAACAACCAGTGCATCAACTATTGACCAAACCTGTATCACCAACCAGTGCATTAACCATGCAACAAACCAACCTATCAAAACACTGTCATCAACCACATCAGACCATATGCACAATATCACCAAGACTACTCACAAGCATCAACAAGATGTACCAAGTCATATATGTAAGTGCCTCTTAAAAATGCACTAAGTATGTGCCAATCAAGTTTCAAATGACAAGTCAAACTCTGACTCATCAAGATATACCATCATCACCATAACATGTGCCAACCATGCACATCAACCATATACCATAAATAATATACCATGAAATTTATCTCAACCATATGCCAAGAATATGTTCCAAATGTGTACCAAGAAGGTATATGGATCACCAACAATTACCTCATACAAATGTACCAATAACATCATCAACCATAGAACATGCCAACCATGTACCTCAAACAAGTGTCATATCTCTCATGATATGCCTCAACCAATCTACCATGAACTATGTGCCAATGTATCCAAGATATGTGTCACCAATGTATCTTAACAAGTATACTTCAATCAACATGCACAATATCACTCTTAATCACAAAAATAATCCTCAAGTGTATGTTAATATCACAAAGATGTGCATCAACCTACAACTATCACCATTCTCATCAAGATATACCAACATCATCAAATATACACCTCATATATGTGCCAACTCATCAACTACACACCTCAACCATGTACCCAACATGTACATAAACCAATATGTAAAGATATTCAACAAGTAGGCCTCAACAAAACATCAACCCATGTGCCAACAATGCATGAACTAATCACCAAACAAATGTTTCTCACAATGCATCTCAAGGTATATCAATAGAGCACACATATGTACCAGCCATGTAATACAAAATATCTTCCTCAAAAACATTCACTACATCAAGTATAATGCAACAATAACACCTCTAAACATGTACCAAGATTGTGCCTTGATAGATCAAGAATATGCCTCTAGCTAGTATCACATCACCCATGATACACTTCATAGACAATGTGTCACAACCTTACCGATAAGTACTTAACATAACCATCATTGTATCTTCAAAAAATCCATCAATCCACACACTAGGGTTAGTACCATGCATCCAAGATAGATCTCAAGCATATGATTCAAAACTGAACCATATATTATCACTATACATTCATCAAACACACTAAAAAGCATGAAAATATGAATCATACCATTTCAGACCCTACATAAATTGTGTTGTATCATCAAACCATGTTGCTACTCATATGTACATCATTTTTCAAAGCTTTACCACATATATGTGGCTTCACCACAGACATCTCGCATATGTACACGACTTTTTTTCATAAAAATCACGTATATATGTGATTGTTCCCATAGGGACTCGTGTATGCCTCTGAATATTCCTCATGGCAGCCATTCTTTGTGCCTTTTTTTAGTCTTCTTCATCCACTTCTAAGAGTGTCTTGGCTTCTCAGAACTTATACTCCAAGCTTCCATCCTTTCAACATTATCTTCCTTCCATGTTTCATTTTCTCTTTCTTTCTATATGGTATGAAACATTCCTTATTGAATGTCTCCTTGAATTCCAACAATCCTGGGATTTGTGGCCAAACCCACTACAGCTATAACATCTCATGGTGTGACAATGTGAAACAATGTGCTCCACTTGATTACATCTCCAACATATTAAGATGTTATCTTTCAACATCTTTCCTTACATAATTTCTGTAATCCAAATCTTTGGGACCATATTTACATAAGAAGCAGTGACCATGAAAAACATTTTCATACATGTGCTTTGGTGTCCACCTTGAAGGTGTCTCTCTTCTCAATTTTCTTTGAGGTGTAGGAATGGATTACTAATATCGTCCTTGTTCTGATCTTATGAAAGTTTCCTTTCTTTGTGCAAGTGCTTGACTTGCATCTTTACTTCCACCTTTTGACAATGACAGACTTACCTCATGCTTCTTAGAAGTGATAGCTTCATAATGTTTTGCTTCCTTGTTGTATCCAAGACCAAATTTAGCATTAGGTGATATTTGTCTATCCAGGATTTCATCCAATATTATGGTATTGTTCTTGAACTTGTTTGACTTCTCGGCTTTCCTTCTGAGATCAACTACTTCTGCTTCCAACTTATGACATGATTCTTCCTTTTTATTTACCTGATTCTTCAATAGTTCTTCTATCATTTTGGCTTCTTCAAGTTGGATCCTCGGATTGACATTGATTTCTCTTGTTTATTTAAGCTCTTCAAGGATTTTTACAAGCTCATCATTTTCCTTATTATTTTCTTCTTCTTGACTAATTATTTCATTCTTTAGTCTTTTGATATCTTCTTCTTTTTCTTAGTTATGACCTTTTCAGTTTTTTTACTTTCTTCTTGTTTCTTGATCATTTTGTTTAGTTCCATGATATTGCTTTGGTACTTTTATAGAGCGTCCTTGGTGATTCTTTCAAGATCCTCAAAAGCATATGAATTATCTTTTGCTTCTTCTAAAACATATATAACTTTATCCTTAAGCTTCAACAAATCTTCTTCTTTATCTATAAGATAATTGTTAGTTGATTCTACACAAACTACTAGATCTTCTTCTTCATCTATAGGAGAGCATTCAAAATCATTGCATTTATAATTATTGAAATTAGAATATTTTGGAGAGTCTTTACCTTCATTGATGACTGAGTCTTGATATGCCTTCTCTAGCTTCAACCGTAGGTCCTTAGCGGAGGTAAATTTTCCTATGCTTTCTTTGATAGAACCTCAAATTCCATTGAATATGGTATTGAATGCTACTACATTATTCTTCTTTGCTTCATTTTGAGCTGCAAATTTTGATGAATTCTTTGAGGKAACTGATCTAGCAACAAGTGTTTCCCAAACACCTACTCCTTTTGACTTTAAATACCATTTCATATTTATTCTCCATGATGAGTAATCTGTCTCATCATAGAAGGGAACTTATTCTTCATATTCATCCATTTGTGTTTCCATGGATATCCTTCAACCTTGTAAGGCTTATAGTGAAGGCCTACTTTGACACCAATTGTTGCAAACACCGACCACACTTGGGGGGGGGGTGGGGGTAAATCATTGTAGGGATCTTTTTTCACTTCTTTCAAAACTTTAGTTAGCAACCACTTCAAACATATTATTCATTCATACTTAGTTACTTGTATGTATCAACAACATTCATGAATAATAGAGAACTATAAACCATCACCATAATAAACACAAAGAACACCAGATATATGTTTAAGATTTTTGTATTATGTGTTATAAGAGACTACAATATCTTGGGTTTATCATGGTTGGCCCTTGACCAATCTTTGGGATATTCTTGGTCATGTTGACCTATTTTGGACTTTGACATCCAGTCAAAGGAGGAGCGCAAGATGAAGCAGAGATCACAGGATCTCGACCCCTTTGTGGGTTTTTGTGATTATGTAACGGGATTGGGATGTTGGCCCATGGGTTTACCCATGTTTAGGCCTATTTTGTAATATATAAATAGATGCTTAGGCTAGATAGAAGCAGTGGTGCATTTATGTGATGTGAATGTATGCTAAGTGCAAGTAGAGTCTGTAAGTGCTTTGTGCATAACTGTAAGAGACTTACAGAGCTAAGTGCAAGTGGTTGTAATGAATAGTGGAAGGCTTTGTGCTGTAACACAAGGAAGAAGTATCTAGCGCGATTCACATGTCTTTTTTCCTATGCAAAGAAGGGTTCAGAATCTTTGTGCATGTAACCTATTGACTGAAGACAATAAAGAAGAAGAGTTCGTGGACGTAGCCCCAGGGTGTTGTTCCACTTTGTGCTTGTCTTGATGTGTTTATAACTTATCTTTCTAAGTGCTTTGATATAGATAGATAGATATGTTTATGCTTTGTGTTATGAATGTTAGATATGACTTCTATGAATGTGCTTAGTGCTTGCTTCTTCTATATCTGATCCATTTGTTTTTGTTAAGTGCTTAATTACATTAGATTAGTGTGAATGTTGTGAAGCTCTATTTTATCAGTGAAGTAGATATTGATTTCATATTAAGGATTTGATGGTGCTAAGTTCTCTATTAAGTATCATAATCACAGATCTGTGTCCCAGCTAAGGTTGCAGACACCTGAGTATCGCAACCACCCCTACCTCTACCTCAGGTGAGACTTCATCTTCTTTGCAGGTGTTGCTAAAAGGGTCGGTAATTAGGGTTTCGTTGGTGTGTTGCTATAGCATTGAACCCTTGGTCTACCCCTGTGCCAACAAATAGTTCTGTTGTCGAGACTGAAACTGTGATTGCTGGGGACTAAGAAAGAAGAAGCTTTGTTAAAAGATTCATCCTGAAGTTGTGAAAGCTCTGTGCGTATATATGTTGCCCTAGTGTGCAATATTTTACTTAACCTGTGAATATTTGTGCAAGAGGAAGGTCATATATGAAGAAAAGAGGTAAGATATGTAAACTTTGTGCTTTGATAAAGGTAGGAATAGTAGGAAAATTCTAGATCTGAAAGCATTGTACTCTGTAAAAGTAAGATAAGTGGAAATTATTGTTTCTAAAGTATGGATCTAGGTATGTTTGATAGGTTCTATCCTAGCTTGAAAACTAGGGCACTAATAGATGAAATAAGGCTTGATATGAGTAGATCTGACAAGAATAGTGAAATATATGTTATACCTATGCATAGAAAGAATGTTTGGACTAACAAATGGATGCAGGATCCTAGAGAGAATTTGTTGCAGGTTAGCTCCTATGATCCTAGTGTGCAATACAAGAGAAGTTGGGGACCATTTATAAGAAATAGAGGATTAATCCTCTATTACAGCTGCAAAAGATCGATACATCTTGCTAAGGAATGACCTGGAAGAAGACCTAGTTGTCTTTGTTGCAAAGCTATGGACCATGAAGTGTTGGATTTCCCTAGAATGATTGCTAAAGTTGAAAGAATGAATCTGAATCAAGAAAAACCTAAGGCAGATATAGAGACTATAGTAGAATCCCAGAAATAATCAGAGAAACTATTGCTATAGATGAAGGAAACCCTAAATGACCACTGACATGTCAACTTATCAGAGATCTTCAAAGAAAAAGAATTCCTTGAAGAAAGAATAGGAGACTTCAACATTGATTGTGTTTTGGATGAAGAGACACAAGTGAATATCATGATAGAGAGAAATTGGGAAGCTATAGGAAGGCCTGCTATGATTCCTTCATTAGGAGGAGTAGAATTATTCAGAGGAAAATTGGTAAACCTATGTGGAAGGCTCACTCAGATATCTATGAATGCTAATGGAACTTCGATAGAAGAATAATTTGAGATTATTAAACTTATTGAAGACAACGCCTCTTTTAACATGTTACTAGGAAAACCTTGGATTGATAGAGATCAAGCCAGACAAAAGAAAGAAGAAAAAGTTTTGGAGCAGAAGAAACAAGAATTAAAAGATTTCATGACCAGAAGGATCGCACACTTGATTGAATAACGTGAGAATATATCGAAGCTATTTAACACTAGAGGCCCAGATGTCGAAGCTGCAAGAATAATAGAGGACTCACAGAAGAATGAAGTACCTACCCCAAATAAAGAAGAGGTACTACCCCATAATCCTAGGAAAGAATCTCAACAACACAAAATGACTATGTCAAACGAAGATAAGAATCAGAATGGAAAAAGACATACCGAGACGAAGCTCATTGGAAAAAAGACTAGGAAATTAAGTAAGAAGAGGGATAAGATTAAAAAGTTACAAAAAGTTCCAGGGTGAATTTCGCAGGAGGGAAATTTGCAAAATTGGAACTTCGTCGGGATATCAGAACAATGACACATGGAACTCTGCCATGGCGAAGCAATATAGCCAGTGGGGACAATATAACCATTTGATCGATGCTCCGAACAAGTAGAAAGGAAATTATGGTTTGTCATCAGACCATTGGACTATGCCATAACAAACATAATAGGGTTAATGAAGAATTTATACCCTTTGCAAGTGAACTATTGTCGGGTTACCTATTTATCCCATCGCACCATGCACTGAGAACACTTTTGCTAATTGAGAATTTGAGCCCACAGACTAAGGTGAGTTTATACAGTGATTGTGGTGCTCTTTCTCTCTATCTCACTATAGTGTCTAAGTTAATTTGACCCCGATCTAATTAATCATGAGTGCATATGTCTAAGGAACTCAACACAGTCGAAGAATCAGTGACAGAAGTACTCCTTCACCTGATGACTGAAAGAGTCATGTCAGAGAGAGGATTATCCACAGGTGTACAAGAATCATGCACGAGAGGACTGCCAGCCTCTCCATCAACTGCTCAAGTTGAACCATCCTAGCCATCAAATGACAAGTGAAATAAGAAAAGGGATGATCTCGTGAATGCTAAGTTGATTTTGAGAATATTACCCACCTATATACCACCTCTAAGTGGTGCAATAAATCGAGACAGTGTGCCCAGAGACTTTGAGTATGCCTTGATCACTGTGTACCTCCTGAAAGGGATACGTGCAGTTCGCACTGACCAAGAAAATATTGCAGCATTGAAGTTTAGCGACTTCAACCTTGGAAACAGGAAGGTATACAACATGCTCGCTCCACATAAGTACCTGACCAGTACAAAGGGAAATAATTCAAAGATCATCCCTCAGTCATGGACCCATAACCTCATGCAGTCCACCCTGCTGAACGTTATGACGATTCTGCACTTTGGATGACACCAAGAGGTGAATGCATGTGTCAAATTTCTACTGTCTTGTTAGCATAGAGGTTATCTATGGTTAAACCATCACATAATAGTGGATCCGACATTGATAAATTAGATCACAGGGCTAAGTATGCAAGGCCCTGACCCATAGGATTTCTATCCTGGAAAAAAAATGGATCGCGCTCTAGCTCAAAGGATCAAGGACACCTATGGTGATTTCATGAAGGGCACACAAGGCTACAAGGTAGCTTCTATCTAGAGCGGCACAGTGTGCCTCACCTGTCAATTGATCACAGGAAAGTTAGTACGAAATAACTGACCCACCAAAGTCACTGGTTTTGTAGTCCTCGTAGGGAAGTGCGTGGAGGGCCTACAAATGAATTGGGTGAAGTAATTGACTACAGAGAAGCCCATGATCAAGGGTACAAATTTCAATTTAGCTGGCTATTGATCCTGACCGGTTTCATTACCTGGGAGATGCTGGAAGGTGCGACTTTCTCAGACATTGAGCCTTTTGAACCATTGGCTATGAAGTTCAACACATTGTGGTATTCAAGTGACATGAATAAACAGTGGCAATCCAATGTTGTATTTCACGCATACTACAACCAATTGAAGGTAGACATATAGTCTGTGCCTCACATAACTCTGAATACTTTACACAGGTTCCAGCCTTTGATGAAATTCAGTGCGGACCACCATTTCATTTATATTACAGTGTGCACTGACTAGCACAAGAAACAACTTCAGTCCTACTATAAGATAACGGAGGAGGAATTGGAGGAGATCACCAAGGACTGGTCGACGAACCTCCTCATTCCAGTAGACCCTGCAGAGATATCCAATATAGATAGTCTAGAAACTATGCAGGATACACCCGGACCTAGCAGGACAAAGAAAACTTAAGAGGTTCATAATTTAGACAGTGCATCCATGAATATTGCTTCCATATCACCAAAGCAAGGAGGTGATGGTGGAGAGATAGATGACGCGGAATTTTAATAGAAATAAGGAGAGGTTACACCACCTAGAGATGAGGAGGACCCCTTGAAGAAATGGAAGGTTTCCCCCTCCGAAGCCTTCCTCCCAGAAGAAATCAAAAGCTTCTATGACCAAAATGAAGACTATCCTCACCTAATATGACTTTGATTTGATTATAGCAGCCATGAATGATTCTTCGCTAGAGATAGCAGAGAAACAAGAGGCTAAGCAGGAAGCAATGTACAATAGAATCAAGATTGAGCTCCAAGGAGTATAGCAGGCACTACAGTCTAGCCACGCAATCTCCACTGCACCTCTACCATTAGGAACACTAGAACTGGGAGATGAGCCAACTCAACTCCATCGAATAGCTGATACAGTATAAGCTCACCTTCAATGAGTGTAAGAAGAAAAAATGCAAGTTTCCTAGGCTTTGACACAAGTACAAGGAGTCCTTCTAGATAAATGCAGTATTACAGAATGGGAGAAGCTTGCTCTCTAGGAAAATTTTGATGAATAAAAATCCCAACTGTAGAAAGAAAAGAAACAGTTTCTCACAGAGCAACTTCAAGTAAAATAAATGGTCAACAGAGTGCTTTTCTCTGTGACAGTTGTATAAGTAAAGGCCGAAGAGAGAATTCCATAGCAGATGGCACAACTTGAAGAAGTGATCCAACAGCTACAACAACACATAGCATGTTTGGAGCTACACACAGTACTCAAGACCCCTCAAGATGTAAGAGACCAAAGAGAAGCAACTGCCAAGAGTGCAGTTGAGAGATTGAAGGCTCTTGCCAGGGATTGTAAGTAGTTGAGTAACCATAGTTCCCAAATGTATGAGAAGCTCGCTGAGAATCCGAAATTGCAGGCACTAGAGTTGCAACTCTAGGAATAAAAGTAGCACACAGATATACTACAGGAATAGTTGAAGACCCTATCAACTGTAGAAATAATGAAGTGGTCTCAAGAGTAGCGCAGCGTCTAGTAGCACATCCATATGATTCAAAGAAAAGTTATGGAAGTAACTCAATGGCTCCAACATGTGCAAGATAAGGCCTATCAATTGTTCGCAGAGGTTGAGAGATGAGGAGCAGAGCTAGAGTAGGTTGTTAATGTAGAAGAGAAGTGCCTAGAAGGGATAATGAACAACATAGTAATCCAGGAGTTCTCCGAGAAAGAGGTTGTAGCACAACAACAGGTCAAAGTGGCTCAAGGAATTCAAGGCAAAACTAGTCATACCAGAGTGACTCGAGATAGGTCACATGTGAGTGTTAAGGACCTGTTGGCCCTTGACCAAGATTTGGGAGATTCTTGGTCATGTTGACCTATTTTGGACTTCGATGGCCTGTCGAAGGAGGAGCGCAAGATGAAGTGGATATCACGGGATCCTGACCCCTTTTTGTGTCCTTTTTGGGATTTTGGGATTATGTAATGGGATTGGGATGTCGGCCCATGGGTTTACCCATGTTTAGGCCTATTTTGTAATATATAAATAGATTCTTAGGCTAGATAGAAGTGGTGGTGCATCTATGTGATGTGAATGTATACCAAGTTCAAGTAGAGTCTGTAAGTGATTTTTTCATAACTGTAAGAGACTTACAGAGCTAAGTGCAAGTGGTTGTAATGGAAAGTGGAAGGATTTGTGTTGTAACGCAAGGAAGAATGATCTAGCGAGATGCATAGATCTTTTTTCCTATGCAGATAAGGGTTTGGAGGCTTTGTTCATGTAACCTATTGACTGAAGACAATAAAGAAGAGGATTTGGTGGGCGTAGCCCTAGGGTGGGGGTGAACCACGTAAACATTGTGTTGCTGCCCTTTGTGCTTGTCTTGATGTGTTTATAACTTCTCTTTCTAAGTGCTTTGATATAAATAGATAGATCTGTTTATGCTTTATGCTATGAATGTTAGATCTAACTTCTATGAATGTGATTAGTGCTTGCTTCTGCTAGATCCGATCCATCTATTTGTGCTAAGTGCTTAGTTACATTATATTAGTGTGAATGTTGCAAAGCTTTGTTTTATCAGTGAAGTAGATATTGATTTCATATTAAGGATATGACGGTGCTAAGTGCTCTATTAAGTATCATAATCACATATCTGTGTCCCAGCTAAGGTTGCAGACACTTGAGTCTCACAACCACCCTTGCCTCTACCTTGGGTAAGACTTCATCTTCTTTGCAGGTGTTGTCGAAATGGTCGATAGTTAGGGTTTTGTTGGTGCATTGTTGTAGCATTGAACCTTGGGTCTTCCCTTGTGCCAACAATCAACACCAACTGAAAAATAGAACCAACTCCAAGAGAGTAGAAACTCTCAATACAAGACCCAACTTGCAGATCTCAGTACCAACTGAGATGTGAGGAATCCTTTCCTCAAGTTCTAGACCTAGCTTGTAGATAGAAAACAATTTATCAAATATTTTCTACAGGTATGTGACGTGTATATACTACAACACACAGGTATATTCACCCTTCTTAACTGCAACCCACATATGTTTGAGCCTCTCTTCACTGCAACCAGCGTACTACTTCATACCTTCCCAAATTCTCTATTACTATCTTTGTTTATATGTATGTTCCATTGTCTCAATCTCTGTCATTTTCTATTCCTTCTATCTCTTCTCATCAATCATTGATCATAAACAAAATTTTCCATACCTTACATCAAGTCTATACCAAAATACATGCATCTATCATGAATCAATAGATACATCAACAATGAATCATGAACTAGAACATCAACCATTTACAACATGTTCAATATACCATATCATCAGATATGTATTATACATAAAACCATCTCTCATTCATACAACCATCCAACATAAAAAATATCCAACCATGCCAAGTATGCCTCAAAAATATGCCATACCATAACAAGAAGTAACCATCAAAACAATCACACCAATAACACTTAGACATGCACTAGCAATGTTCTTCAACAAATCTACAACAAATAGCATAATTCAAAGAGAGAATATGCCAAACCTTACCAAGTCATTACTCAAGCATGTTCCACAACCTCATAAGGATATGGACTTACTTTTTCACACTGTAATTGATCTGATGCCTTAGATCTCAAACCAACAAACCAACCTCAGCCTTAGAAACCTGGACAAAACATCACTTCTCAAGCTTGCACAAACCCTTCTATAGATCCACTCTTTTCCCTTCTTCATCTCGAGGGTATCTATTCTTTATTCTTCTGAAGCCTGAATACATCCATGTCTCAATTGCACTGCAACCCACGAATGTCTCAAAGATTAGGATTTTTTGAGTTTGCTGCAACTCCGAGACTTTCCATTGACTTCCTTCACAACTTCAGATGTATTAATGGGTGAATGCAATAAACCTTTCTCAATATAATATATATTCAATATGTTCAAATATCATATTTCATAAGAGACCCTTTCTCTCTTATTTGTACTTTTCCAAGTGTCTTCCTCTAGAATTTATCTTCTAATTGTTTTACCCAACTTCCTTCTTTTAGGGCTAACCCACTTCTAACCACTTTGTCCACTTACAACCATTTTATCCACAAATATAATCCCATCACTTCTTGTTGAAACCACTTTATTATTTAATTAATTTCTTTTGCAACAACTTAACCCATGATTAACTCCAAGTTAAAACTACTTTGACTAGTCAACGTCTTCTAGAAGGTTCTAGAATAATTTGACTTCTTTGACCTTTTAGGGGCTTCTATATAACTCATGAGGGTTCTCCAACTTCACAAAGATATATCTCCTTAACCGTGAGGAACTACACGACGTGCCACATATCATCGGAAACAACACAACATGTACTATCCATATAGAATAGTCTCAGCTACAAATTTATTGACATTTATTACATTATTCCTCAACAAAACTTGGGTTCCTTAACCACAATACTGGGTCTACTCAACCACTTAACCATTTAGACTTCACAAAGCATATTTCCTTAAGGGATTTCACCATAATGGGACCACTTTGGAGTTCATTCATTTGGTACTTCCTATCAACCATGACATGACATCAATGATACAACTTCTTTTGATATCAACCTTAACATCAATGAAAACAAATCACCATGACACCACTTGACATCAACCTTTTTACATCAATTACATCAATGAAAACATAATCCAACAATCAATACATCAATGATACAAACACATATGACAATATTTTACATCAACCCTTTGACATCAATAACAACATAACACAACATGAACATTAATTTGTGATATTTTTTACTCTTAGAGAGTCTTATTTGAGGAGTTCATTACTTTTGTGATTTCATATTTTTACATAAGCATGAAATATCGAGTGTGTATCTCCTATGCATCTTGTGATTCTAAATTAATGAAATCATTTAAAGGTCTCTAATTTTTGGATCATCAATATTGTTTTATTTCTATGAGTCTTTCCTTGAATCTTTTTCTCTCATTACTTAAATGAGTGGATGTGGTTATTCCATATATTTTAATTGAGGTTATTTTTTTTCTTTTATAATTTATTTGCTCAATTATTTCACCACCTGGTCCACTCAAAGGTCTAGATGCTATGAATTTTAAATTTATTGTTTGAAACTGTATATTGAAAATCTAAGTGAGAAATAAGAGTACCACCTCTATAAACGCATAGAGTGGATCTTATTAATTTCTTTAAGAATACCCTAGGAGGTTGACTCTTGTCTTTAATAAGAAAATAGATCAACATTCAAGAACTAGAACAACTTTTTCATGAGGCACATATATTGTTTATGATGGTGAACACTCAACAACCTTTGGATTTGTGATATGATAATCCAGACACTTTTTGCAACAACAATATGGAATTGACTACTTTGTTTTTTTTACACTTTTTTCAGACTTCAAATTTTTAGCTAATCTAGTTATCTCCCAAACTAAACAGTTCTAGGAAAACTTCACTAAGGAAAATTTATCTAACTGGATGAGTAGATAAAATGTGGAGTAAATGAAAAATTCCAATTCTATCATTTGGGGTCTCTTTTCCTCCTTTGAAGATATTAGAAATCCCCCAAAAATCACCTGGAATAATAGATTTGTATTTGTTTTTTAAGCCAAATTATTCATTGGTTATTGTAATGCTTAGTCTTATTCCTTGCTATCCAAATATCACATGCAAAAAGACCTTTTCCATTGAGCACCACCCTGCTCTTAAAAAATCACTAATTTACATTTATTGGCAATCTAGTGTTGAATCAGATAATGGGCCTCATTGGCACTTTTATGCCCCTTGACATTGTTGGAATATTCACCAATACTAAGAGGGGGGTGAATTAGTATGGAGAACTTTTTACCATTTTTAATCACAACATTAACTTATCAATGATTTCATTCACTTATGGTTTCATTTAACATGTCATAAACATATAAGCATGAATATTACCATTCAACAATGCACCACATCATACATAGTGAAAAATAGATTTTTATGTGGATACTTAAATGGGAGAAAACCATAGAATGCTTTATTATATATCACAATATTACATTCATAGGAAAGCACCAACTTCCAAAATTCTCCAAAACCAATTGGAAAGAGGAACCACCCCCCTATTTAGAAGCTCCAACCTGAAGGAAGCTACAACTCCCTAGATTCTCTAGCTCCAATTGGAAGGATGCTCCAACCCCCTAGCTTATAGGCTCTAGCCTGAAGGAAGATCCAACTCCCTGATTTACCAACATTGACTGGAAGGAGGATCCAACCCCCTTGTTTACAAGCTCCAATGTGCAGGAAGCTATGACTAGTATTTTCTAGCACCAAATGGAAGGAGGCTCCAACCCCCTTTCCTTTCCCCTTCATTCTTCCCTGAAATATATATGGAGACTCAATATGTCACTACCATTGTCACTATCACGAATACC
>JZKD02S1879683.1:20590-35044 GCA_000966675.3 Picea glauca
TCTAATATTATTTATTCTGCTAGGCCGACTTGTCTTCTAGGGTTTTCACACATCTGTTTAGGGTTTCCCTTGCTTCCGGAATATTCCATTCTAGTCAAAGGTTACACGTGGAGGTTAATACCTCCCGCAACTACTGTAACATCAACACTGCCTGTATGCTAGAGTGAGATATTTCTGTTGGCTCACAACCTTAATAACAATTGGAACACGAAGAGTGAAACATGTCACAAATGGGATTTGAACCCGGGTGGGGAGGATAACATTTCTCCTCCCTAACTACCTGAGCTAGATCCAATTGACAAACAATCAACCATGTTGGCAACAAATAATGACTAATGTAGAGACAAAAGTAGATACTAATCTCCAGAATAGTACATTTGATGAGAACCTCAAAACACAGTCGCAAACTACTCACATCGAAGTATCTCATAAATCTTGCGAATGAGCATATGCTAGTCTACTAGAATTCAACCACATGAGAACTCCCTTCATTGGTTATGATAAACATGGACAAGACAAGTTTTACCTAGAAATTGATGTCCTAATGAAGATTACCAAAATACTATCTTGTGGACAAAAGAGAATAAACTTTCCTATAAGGCATCGATATAACAGAAAAAACCCAAAAGCTGTCAACTCAATCAGGATAAAGAGTATGCCATCTTGTTAACAGGAGGTAGCCCATATTTCCTGCAATGCTTCGTGGATGAAACATTTCAAGAGAGGTCATTTAGTGTAAATAATGAAGGCATGGCAATTGTTATATTATGCTTAACTGTAGCCTATAGGTCATGACTATGGACCACAACTAATCACAAAGGAGTACAACAGCATTATATCTATACCCCTGTTCCTTTGTACCTATTCATCATACATATATCTAATTTCCTTTCTATCAGACATAATTGTTTTATTGGTCTGTGTCTAAAATTTCTACCTTCATGGATTGTAATGGTCCTTGATTTTAGAGAGGGGAATACTATACACCTTGATGTTCATCCAAAAAGTTCTCTCAAGTGAAGGACATGAATGAAATTTGGTTTGTATAATTGTTGATGTTCCAGAGATATTGTTAGTTTCTTCATTTAACCATTTTTATTTGTTTCTTTTTTGTATTTTTTATCGGGTTGGCCATCCCAGCAATGGGAATAACCAGGGTATACGGTATACGGTATATTCTAGGAGTTGCTTTTGCACTCCCACATTGTACTTTATAGTCCCTGGATGTACTTTTTAGTCCCATTGACCTATTTTTGCGGTTATTTGTTGGACATTAATAAGTTAACTTATCTTATCCTGTAAACACATGCAACTTATTTAAATTCTGCACTTGGGGAATCCTTGCATTATTAAATCCAAATGGATTCTTTAAACCATCCATTGCCAACTGACTTTCTCCAAAATTAGTGTCAGGCTTTATTGCCGATCTCCCTCTCATTGTAATTGTCCTTGGAATATCCCACATAATAAAGTCCTCTGCTAGAAATAGAAGAGGAATATAAGCAAAATAATGATCAGTTCACAAATTTCACTGTGAAGTAGGATGATGAATCAAGCATGAAATTATTTGAAAGGAGCAACATGCAAATCATTCAACAAAATATGGTCAAGAATGAAGAAAAAATACATTCCTTTACTGCTCTATGTCAATTTTTAAGCATTTAATGCATTCAATTTCAGATCTGAAAATTACTTCCAAGTGACCTCAAATTGTAAACTAGGGCTGTTATCAGTATCACTGAATAATTTTACATTGAAATTATGACAGAAAAATTATAGCGGAAGCACAAAGATCAGAGAGAACATCCATGCACAAGAGACACAAGTTTCTGTTCAGTGAAATTTTCAGATTGAGAATTTCTGAGGACAAAAGCTAGTCCTCTCAGCAAATTACACTTTTAGCAAAATTCCGGAAAACCCTTCCAACTTACAAATCTACTGTACTACCCTGCTGACATCACCTGTACGGCCCTGCTGACGTCACCTGTACGATCCCCTGCATCACCCTACTCACATGTGTGGCTGTACAGATGACTTGCAGCTGCTGTACGAACTCGCACGTGCAGTACGGCCTGCAATAATTGCGCTGTACAGTTGGCACGTGTGGCTGTTCCTGTGTCTGTACGGTTCACACGTGCCGTACAGACTTTATGGATCACACATGCAGCCTGTTCTCCTCTTCCCATCACACATGCAGCTGTTTCTCCCTCACACATGCGATTGTTCAACTCACACGTGCGACCTCTCTCTTGGCTGAAAATCAGAAAACATAAAGACAGAAACCCTAGGCTAGATTTGCCAAAGTGAAGAATTTCCTTTGCTGAAATTTGCAACCCCAATCTCCTTGGCATGAGTGAGTACAAGAGTGCTTGCTCACTCATGCCAACACCATAATGACAAGATGAAAATGTCACAATGATATGTGTGTTGCCTCCTCACATTGCCTCTCCTTTTATAGGAGTCTAATGAGTGAGTTTAGAAATCCCTTCTAAACTCAACATTAGATTAGAATTATTTATTCCTTTATGTGGGTGCGAAGCCCCAACAACAACAATTCCAAACCCCAGCCCTATACAAAATGGGTTTTCACAAAATAAAAATGCAATGCGAGTGCCAATAAAGATTCCCACATACCCGACACCAAGGCCAATGTGAGAATAACTCCTCGAAGCTACAAAATCATCAATACTCTATTGTCATGTCCTCTCTTTAGCAGTAGAGCATTTTGGGGTTCACTTACCCATTTTGTCACATGCGGTGAGGGTGAGTGGGAATGTTGGTAGTATGAACCTATGAGGAATAGGTAGGGAGTTCATTTTTATGCTTTGTTCATTCATTTTCTTGAATAAGCCATGAACTAGAATTAGTCGAGGGTTAGATTGGTATGGAACCAGAACAAAATAAGCTTGTGAATTGGTTTGTGAACCCGTCGACTAAAAAATACATAAAATATGCAAAAGATATAGTGTGTGTGTGTTTGTATTCATGTACATCAATGTAAATCCGAACTATTAGACACCAAATATGTAAAGTTTGTTCGTTTTAGGGTTTGGGAGGGGGAGGGGGTTTTCATTTTTCATTTCCCCCCCTAGAATTTGAATTGGTTGTGAATTGACTGGTTTGGGGGTTAAAGTGAGTGGACTGTCCGGTCCTGATAACACTGATCCTATTCGATTGGCACCTTTTTGAGAGAAGGTCTCGGGCAACTAAGTGTGTCGGCTACAAGTAGTAGGGTTTGGATGACAAACCAGATGTTGCAAGGGTTTGAGTGCGCAAGTCTTCGATTTTCATCCACTAGTGGATGCTAATCCATCAAGGGTATTTGCATTGAGTAATATGTTGAAAATGGTGTCAACTTCACTTTTGGCCACAACTGATCCTATGTAATCATTATTATTAGGTTTGGCTAAGGATGACCTAGTCAAGAAGGGTTTGTAACGTCGTCCCATAACTCTTGGGGAAAGTGCTATACTACTTGAGATGGGTTTAAATAAACTCTTATTTGTATTTCACATTGTGTGATCTTTTTCATTCTTTCATTCTTTATGTAAGTGATTAGCCTATGGGCTTCTTTACCTATTGCACTCTTTTGTTCTTGGTTGTTATGGTTGTGATCCTCTCTCTCTAGCGCACTTATGGTTAATCCCTAGCACACTTATGGTTAAGCTCTAGCACACTTGTTATGGGTTTTACGATGCATTGCCTAGTGCTGTTTCCTCCTTTGTTTATTAGATTTGGCTAATGTTGACCTAGTCAATAAGTGTTAGTTTTGTGGGCCCATAATCACTTTTGAGGAAAGCACCCTATTACTCGAGACATGATCTTTTTCATTCTTTCATTCCTTGTACAAGTGATTAGCTTATGAGCATCCTCTCTTTTGTTCTTGGTTGTTATGGTTGTAATCATCTCTCTCTAGCGCACTTGGTGATTCTCTCTCTAGTGCACTTATGGTTAAGCTTTAGGACACTTGTTATGGGTTTTATGCTGTGCTGCTCTAGAGTTGTTTCCTGTAGAAATTTCTGGAAAATGCCTWTAATTGTAAATTCAAAAATTTCACCTCAACCTTGACGTTTCCCTGATCCATTTCTTGTGAACTTTTAGCCTTAGGGTTGAATCTAAATATTAWTTTATAGCAGCAACTAGTTCACTTCCTTCAACCCAATTGACAAGGTAGCCCAAGAAAATAGATACCAATCTAGTGTACTTCAATGCCACAAAGTTTCAGCCCTTAGGGCYGAATTCCCAAGCAAATTACAGGTATGAAAATGACTTATTACAGCAGTAAATYTGCCCCCTTAGCTTCCAGATGTTTGTTAAATCTCATAACAAATTCTGGTCTATGTCATGTCAAATCAGCGTGCATAACCAGCACTAGAAAGTGAAACAACTCAATAATGAAGATAGCATAGCTGGAATTCAAATCTGCAAGTACACAATGTTTGGACAATTGGAGCACTTCATATATATATATATAAGAGATGAAGTACAAGTACATACCTTGGGTCAATACAAGGCAAGCGCTCCAAACCCTAGCTACCAACTCCTATGAAGGAATTTCTCCTAACTAAAGCTGATCTTTTCTCCAAGGATCCACGAGAAGCAAGTAAAATACGTTGGCAGGTCCTCCTTGGCACCTACACTTGCATCACACAAGTGTACAAGATAGTCTCGCTCTATCTTCTTCACATCAAGCATTATAGGTATCACCGAGGTTTCCAAATGCCACAAAACCCTAGTATTCTCTCACAAGATCTTCTAGATCAGCTGCTCCCTTTGCTCCTTTAGGTTTATCCCAAACTCTAGCTCCCCTTGTCTTCTTAGGGCAAAACCCTAACCCTAGCCTTCTCTCGAATCTCCTCGAGAACCCTAGTGCTCGATACAAAAGAGAGCAAATATAATGAAGAAGAACACAAAGAGACTGGTTTGCTCTAGCTCTCACATTTGTAGCACAAGTATGTGATTACATGAGTGAACAATAAAGAATCTGTTCAAAAGGATTCTCTCCTCTCTTTATTTATATGAAAAGTGAGGGAGGCCAACAATAACAAGTGGATGTAGTCTACTACAAGCAACCTAAATTTACACAAGATAGGTCCACATGTGGGGTGCTTCAACTCTAGGTGACACATGTCAAGCTCCAAGACATGCACTTCCAACATGCAAGACTCTGAGGCTGAATGCTCCTCAAGAAAGATCCAACTCTCCTCCTCCAAAGACCTCCAAATCTCCAACACTACCTAAACCATGTGTATCTCTGGGTCTGCCACACCTACACAATTACACCTCAACCCAAGCATCCTCGAGTCAAGTACAAGCTTCCATGTAGGCAACCAAGTGTCCCCATGCTCTACCTAAGGCTCAACGCCCTCCTCATGGATGCCCAACGCTCCTCCAAGGCAAGTCATCCTCCAAGCAAGCAAACATGTTCATGTGTGCATTCTGAAAAAAGTGACTAAGCCACATAGGTCTCCAATGCTCCAATGAGGTGTGCCACATAAGCATCATGACAATGTATATCAATCCATGAGTATTCGATCTCCAATGTGTATGTCCATCATGGTACAACCAAGGGTAATCAACACACCTTGCACCCCACATTACATGAAGCACCCCCAAGCATGGTGTAAATGTTAAATTTTGAGCTTGATTTCTTATGCGGAGTATTTCTTTGAATTCTTCAACACTTTGATTCCAGCTTAATACATCTCAACAATATAGAATCATAACTGAATAGCAATAATCATGTAGATACGTAAGCATGCACATCAACAACACATATACCCTAGGGAAACCCTGTACAGGGAGAAAAACCCCAACAAACGATATTCCTTTATTGCATTAANACAACTCAGCATTACACTTTAGTTCGAAAATAGAACTAGACTTGAGACTTCAGTTACAACTCAGCATTACACTTTAGTTCGAAAATAGAACTAGACTTGAGACTTCAGTTTACAACTCAACATTACACTTTAGTTCGAAAATAGAGCTAGACTTGAGATTTCAGTTACAACTCAGCATTACACTTTAGTTCAAAAATAGAACTAGACTTGAGACTTCAGTTACAACTTGACCTTTTACAAGGCAATTCGAATTTCTCTTCATGGTTGATAATGTTACACGTGCCAACGCACTAGATCAATACATTTATATCATTTGCAATATTAGGAATATCGTTTGTTTCTAGCTCATATGACTTTTATATTCAACCTAACTTTTGCTAGATGCCTTGACTTTTGCTCATGGCTCACAAGGCTTGACTAGGCTCACAGAGGTTGTACATTCCCCCCGATTTTTGCACTAGTCTGTCTATGTTCACAGAGGTTGTACACTCCCCCTGACTTTTGCACTAGACTGTCTATGCTCACAGAGGTTGTACGTTCCCCCTGACTTTTGCATTAGACTTACCTAGCATCTCGTTCGTCCTGACTTTTGGTTTGACTCACAGAAGTTGTACGTTCCCCTGGATTTTGTCAATACCTCACAAGACTGGTTGATTCTCCAAATCTCCCTGGCTAGCCTCAGGGTGGCCCATATGGCCTCTCATTGGAGAATGACTGTNACATGGTTTCACAACGGTTGTGAATCTTCCTACTCATTTTGCTGCTGGGTATTCTTCTTGGTTGTTTACGCTGGTATATTTTGTGATCAAATTTTGCATGTGGAAGAATGCCTAACTTGAGGAATATTGGGGCTGTTTTCATGGTGTTATTATTGGTTGGAGAAGGGCACCTTATTTGAGATTATTTGAGCCCGTTTTATGCTTATTTGGAGATCTTGTGCATAGGATTGGAATGCCCAGCTTGAGGGTTTACCTACTGATTTATTTCAGGCGCGTTTCTTGAGCTGATCTGAGGCTATTGAATGGGGTATTGCTATTTTTATGACCATGGAACCAAGGTTTTATATTACTTTTTTTACTCATTTTTCAACAATTGTTTAGAGCAATGTTTTTAAACTCAGACATGGACTTGGAATCGATTGAGGGTCAACTTGGACTTGGACTTGGAGTCGGATTGACTCGGACCGATCCGATTTCAATGACTCGGTTTACTAAAAAATACCTAGAATATTTAAATTTTAATGCAAAATTTATATTTTAAAGATTCCAAACCATGATTCCCAAAAATTATTGAACCTTCGAAAGAAAGCATCATGAGTAAATGAGCAATGACAAACATAAATGACAAGCAATGTTCCACCGTTGCTTATATTAAGATCCTCATCATTAGTATCAGCCTTTGCCTCTACCTCAATCCTCTAGGAACATCAATCAACACCACACAATTTTGATGAAACTACCTAATCTAAGCCTTATAAGTTATAATATGGTAGGAAAATCTTAACATGCCTAATCAATGATTTTGGTTGGAGTGAAGAGTACATTTTTGCTAAGGCCATGATAGAGGAGTTCAACAATCAATACCACCAACATCGAGGTACATAAAGGGCTTGGTGATCTTGATTAAATGCCAATCCCATAACCTCACATACTTGATAGAATACAATGAAAATGTTGCAATCCTACCAATCCTCAAATCCTGAAAAATGTTAAGTCCACTGAATTTTGAATGGGATATGAAATTCTACTTTCTCCATATGAAGTTCGATAAGGTTGGAACCACTTTCAAATATCCTGAACAATTAATGGTAATGTTAATTTTTTTTGATAAGCTAGGTCATTGTATTACCTTGCATACACAACCATTACATCGTAACAAAAGGGCGATGGTACCATGACTGCCAACAGAGGAAACCAACCTCTGTACCAGGCCTAAAAAATTGGAAAATCGTGATAAAAAATACTGTTGTTTGGTCTCTTTACTAAGTCTAAAGCTGATCTCCAAAAAACGAGCTTATATCTAAATAACATAAGGACACAGTATAGAGCTCCTAGATAAATAAAACCAAGAAACAACATATCCATGGGCAACTGCGCATTCATAGACCAGAGGTACTTCCAGAATCGCCATGCTCTGGTGAGACAGGCTTCATTGGTGTCATGATGGCTTGAAGCAGTCTCTCGCGATCTAATTTCTAGTTTGGCGGAGCAACATAGGAATCCCGAAGCCAATCCAATGTCTTTGCCATGACTCCTTGTCTGAATTTTATCTCCGCATTCTCCCTATGAAGCTCATCAATGATTAGTGGTCGTTCATCTACAAACTTCGTTGCAGGAGCCAACTTCCTCCGGGAATAAGAGCTGGTGCTTTCCTCATAAAGACGAGGAGAATGATCCACGACGTGTCGAGGGAGAGAGGGACTCGACTGCACCGCCGCTGAGGCCAGAACAACTTGGGTGATTCNACATGGTTTCACAACGGTTGTGAATCTTCCTACTCATTTTGCTGCTGGGTATTCTTCTTGGTTGTTTACGCTGGTATATTTTGTGATCAAATTTTGCATGTGGAAGAATGCCTAACTTGAGGAATATTGGGGCTGTTTTCATGGTGTTATTATTGGTTGGAGAAGGGCACCTTATTTGAGATTATTTGAGCCCGTTTTATGCTTATTTGGAGATCTTGTGCATAGGATTGGAATGCCCAGCTTGAGGGTTTACCTACTGATTTATTTCAGGCGCGTTTCTTGAGCTGATCTGAGGCTATTGAATGGGGTATTGCTATTTTTATGACCATGGAACCAAGGTTTTATATTACTTTTTTTACTCATTTTTCAACAATTGTTTAGAGCAATGTTTTTAAACTCAGACATGGACTTGGAATCGATTGAGGGTCAACTTGGACTTGGACTTGGAGTCGGATTGACTCGGACCGATCCGATTTCAATGACTCGGTTTACTAAAAAATACCTAGAATATTTAAATTTTAATGCAAAATTTATATTTTAAAGATTCCAAACCATGATTCCCAAAAATTATTGAACCTTCGAAAGAAAGCATCATGAGTAAATGAGCAATGACAAACATAAATGACAAGCAATGTTCCACCGTTGCTTATATTAAGATCCTCATCATTAGTATCAGCCTTTGCCTCTACCTCAATCCTCTAGGAACATCAATCAACACCACACAATTTTGATGAAACTACCTAATCTAAGCCTTATAAGTTATAATATGGTAGGAAAATCTTAACATGCCTAATCAATGATTTTGGTTGGAGTGAAGGGTACATTTTTGCTAAGGCCATGATAGAGGAGTTCAACAATCAATACCACCAACATCGAGGTACATAAAGGGCTTGGTGATCTTGATTAAATGCCAATCCCATAACCTCATATACTTGATAGAATACAATGAAAATGTTGCAATCCTACCAATCCTCAAATCCTGAAAAATGTTAAGTCTACTGAATTTTGAATGGGATATGAAATTCTACTTTCTCCATATGAAGTTCGATAAGGTTGGAACCACTTTCAAATATCTTGAACAATTAATGGTAATGCTAATTTTTTTTGATAAGCTAGGTCATTATATTACCTTGCATAAACAACCATTACATCGTAACAAAAGGGCGATGGTACCACGACTGCCAACAGAGGAACCAACCTCTGTACCAGGCCTAAAAAATTGGAAAATCATGATAAAAAATACTGTTGTTTGGTCTCTCTACTAAGTCTAAAGCCGATCTCCAAAAAATGAGCTTATATCTAAATAACATAAGGACACAATATAGAGCTCCTAGATAAATAAAACCAAGAAACAACATATCCATGGACAAACTGCGCATTCATAGACCAAAGGTACTTCCAAAATCGCCATGCTCTGGTGAGACAGGCTTCATTGGTGTCATGATGGCTTGAAGCAGTCTCTCGCGATCTAATTTCTAGTTTGGCGGAGCAACATAGGAATCCCGAAGCCAATCCACTGTCTTTGCCATGACTCCTTGTCTGAATTTTATTTCTGCATTCTCCCTATGAAGCTCATCAATGATTAGCGATCGTTCATCTACGAACTTCGTTGCAGGAGCCAACTTCCTCCGGGAATAAGAGCTGGTGCTTTCCTCATAAAGACGAGGAGAATGATCCACGACGTGTCGAGGGAGAGAGGGACTCGACTGCACCGCTGCTGAGGCCAGAACAACTTGGGTGATTTGCTGTGGATTCTCAATCGGTTGCAGAGTGTCCAATTTGACAAGGACACTTTCTGAGTGAACTTGAGTGGACGGATTGGGCGGGGCGGTAGGGGGGATATTAGAGCCAAAGGCCATAATGAAGGGAGACGAACAAGAAGGAAAAGCGTTGGAAGGAGGGATAGTGAAGGAAAGGAATTGGTGCCTGCCCTCACACTGTAAACAACTTCGCTAGCATGCTTCGACTTGCATCTCTCACTGGGCATGATCTCAAAGCACTGAGAAGGCTGAGTGCACTAGGGAGGCTGAGGAAGAGAAATCAATTGAGACCGGAGTGGGGGAGAAGAATGAGTGAAATGGGCGATAGACCATTGAGTGAGTGCTAATCTACAGAGAGAAATTCGGGAGGAGCGAGTCCCTATGAAGCCAATCCAGGTCTTAATGGAGGCCATTGATGCCCAGTACTGTACTTGATTGATTGAACTTACCGTCCATTGCAAGGTTGTCACCGCCAAAGCTCGTTGAGGGAAAGATCGTTGAGGTCGCGCATGCCACATTAATGTGGGAGGAACGGCCCGCGACCTCGAATAGAGCATGGGTCGCCGTCAGGGGGCTCCCGTCCCTTGGTTTTTAATGGCCCATCTAGTCATTGTGTCACTCCTTCCGGGGTGAAAAATTTGGAGGACACAGGGGGTGGGCTTTGATCCACTTATGGTAATGTTAAAAATTTAATTAAAAGTTGACATTTCCTTTATCTTTCCTTTTTATCCAGTGGTTCCAACCTCATCAGAAATGTCAAGATAAAAAGGAAAGATAAAGAAAATGTCGACTTTTACTTTAAGAATTTAACATTACCATTAATTGCCAGTGTTTTTGGTCAAACCCTTTCAAAGAAAAACTGAATTTTGCATGTTGGTGGCGTCCAATACCTGCTTTGCCAAGTTGGTAGAGAGTTGGCCAAGTAGGGCCGGTTTGGAACTAAATCGATCGAGTCACACTTTATCTCGACTGGTTTGGAACCGAACCTGTCGAGTCACACTTTGAATCGATCGGTTCAGTACCAAATCGACTCTCTGAGCTGAGCAATAGGCCAAGTCAATACGGTCGTTGGTCAACTTGGTTGAGTTGGCCAAGTTTAAGTTGACTTGGACTGATTTTCAAAACACCGGTTTAGAGGCTTTTTGGTGGTTGTTAAATTTTAGACCATGGAAAGCAGATTCTGCACTCAAATAAATTATGCTAAACCTAGGTAGCTTAAAAATTGAAAACCTCAATAAAAAAAACAATCTTTGAATGCATTGATATTCAAACACATACTGTTGGAAACTGCAAACAACAAACACACAATGCATAACTCTCAATATTGCACCTTTCTTCTATGTACTGAAAGAAGAAAAATTATATTGCTATAGCTTAAAACTAGATTCTTGAGTAGTCATGAAACACTGGATTCTTAGAGAGTCTGATACAACTTTGATTGTCATTGTATATCGCATTAGGCTCCATTATGTTATCGGTCAACTTTGCGATCAATTTGTGAAGCCACATAGCTTCATAACTAACAAAGTTGGCTGCCATGTACTATGCCTTTGTCAAACTAAGTGCCATTGCTACCCGCTTCTTGCTAAACTAGAATATCATACCTGAACTCAAATTGAAGTAGATGCTTGGCACTGTATATGAGGGAGGCCCTTGGGTTATATCTCTCTCACTACGTGCACTCTAGACCAAACTAGACTATGTCTGGACGATTACATATTTCTTCTCGGTGCTTCTAGCAGATAGAGGTACCAAGAAGCAGATGGATAGTAGCACTACAACATCCATTAGATTTGTGAGACCCAGGGAGGTTCTTCATGCTTGACTAGCGAGACCCTTACGAACATGTTGCCTTAGATCTCGAGATAGTTCATGTAGCACTAGTAGTCAAGATACTTTCTCTAGGGCTCAACTGCAGGGTATTTTATCCAAATAGTGTGACATACCTTATATGATATTTTCCTACTCTCCATGATCCTTCGACTAGTCAACTATTAGAAGTTTCTTCCCTTCGGTGTTCGATGATAGGAGAGATAGCATTAGGGGATGTTGATTTCCGCTTGAGTGAGACAACCCCCTGGAGATTCATTGTCATTGGTCTTTGGTTCTCCATAGTACTTGCATGTTGCTGCATTATTGCTTTGTGTCCCTTGATCCATGTTGTTAGGTTTTAGACATTGGATCTTCTCACCATAGGATAGGTTTGATTTTATCATGTTTTTCCAGGAGTAGTGTTTTGCACTTCCACTTTGTATTCTCTTACCAATGTATTTAACAGTCCCATTGATCTATATATGGTCATTTGTTGGACATTAATAAATTATCTTATCTTCTTTACACCCGCATCTCCAATCTAATCAAAGTCCACAAAACCATACATCATCAACTCACCATCTCCTACATATTGCCATACTTGCTCACCTACTGCCTCATAACTGGAAGGCTTTGTGTCAATGCTGGAAGACATTAGTGCAACATGATCTAAAACTTTTTAGGAGATGACTCACTTGAAAAAGACGTCTTTGTAGATTCAACTTGCTCTTGTGCATCTTGTAATGTCTGGGTAAGCCACCTAGGCTTCCTCATTGATTCCACTTTTAGAATCTCGCTAGTCTAATTTTGAAAATTTTGTTTTCTTTGGATTAGCTTTTGGGACAAGAAGTTTTCTCCCTCCTCAACCGCTACTAGAGGTTCCTGATACTAATGTTTTAAATGTCAGAACTAGACTTGGTTGACGCCTAGGTTTATGTATCGATTCAACAAAACATACATAAAATATGAAAAAATTAATTAAAAAAATTAAAAAAAGTTGAGAGTTTCATTCGATCGAATTAATCAAACTGGATGGTTGAACCCAGTGGTTGAATTAGGCGAATTGATTCGGGATCCCCAAGGGTTGGACTGGTTGAACTTGCCAGTCCAAGTTTTGGTTCGTTTGGTTCTTACAAGACTTCGTGAGACCTTGAGGACCATGCATACTCATCAAACTTCATGTCTCAACTCACTACTATCTTCCACTATGCTGGAATGTAAACTCTATAAGCATTGGAGGACTCACTGTATCCAACAAAAACACCCGTCAAACAAGACTTATCCTATTTAATTTTTTTCTCCTTAGGTATACGAATATATATAGGACAACCAAAAATATGAAAGTGTGATACATGGGGTTTCTCACTGTTGCAAGCTTTCGCTAGTGTTTTTTCCTTTAATACGATGTGAGAACACCTATTCAAGATGTAGACAACTGTACTGCATGCCATTTCCCACAAGAACATCGACAGATCTAGGTCACGAACCATAGCCTTTGATGTCTCAACAATGGACTTCTTCTTGTCGGCAACCCCATTTTTCCATGGGTTGTAAGTTATTGTTAACTCCCTCTTGATTTGTGCTTCTTTGCACAAAGAATCAGAGGTATACTCTCCTCCATTATCAAATCTATGTACCTTCATCCTCTATCTTGTTTGGTTATTCACAAGAGCTTTGACATCTTGGAACCTTCTAAAGACTTCATCCTTGGTCTTCATAAAATAAATCCAAGGTATCTTAGAAGAACCATTAATGAGAGAAACATAATAGATATTCCCTGTCAACGATGCTAATGATGTGGGTCAACACACATCTAAATCTACTAGATCAAGAATCCCCCTTGATCTGTGCTCACTACTTGAAAAAGTAGTCTTTGTTGATGTTTTGTAGCAGCGAGAGGTATTCAGTCAAAGAAAGACCATTGAACAATTGAAGAATACCCCAGAAGAGAAGTCGGCCCCAAAGGAAAATAATAAAGTGAAAATAGAATTTCCAAGAAGAGAAGTCGGCCCTAGTAAAGTGACTTGAAGATTATAAATAAAGGAGGACGTCTCCTCATTTGAACACACTCTCAACTCATCCTCTGATTATCCAAGCGAAGGAGGAGGCACAAGAGGCTAGGGTTTCTATTTTGTCTTGGGAAGTTCGTTGGAAGAGGTCGAGTACTCTAGCATTCTCTCGCTAGGGTTGCTACACATCATATTTCAGGGTTTTTCTTTTATTGCTCAGTTGTCTACCCTCGCTAGGGTTTGACAAGAAGAAGAGATAAGTACTTGTTATCAGGGTTTCTTCATTGCTGGTTTTGCTCTTGTGAATAAAGCTTGTTCATGGTTGTATTGTGTTACTAGAAATATTCTAAGTTGGATGGGTTTTTCCCGAGTTTGAGGTTTTCCCAGGATAAATCTTTGTGTCTTCTTGTACTTGTCTATTTGCTTCTAGATCCTGCTTATATTTTCAGAATATGGTTGTTGAATGTTTTACTTGTTGAATTTTCAAGCACATATATATCAATGTCAAAGTGTTTGCTGTTCTTTTACTTTTCTTCCACTTTAAACAAAAAATGATCTTTCAACCA
>JZKD02S1879694.1:23468-46160 GCA_000966675.3 Picea glauca
ATATAAAATCCTTAAAAATTTGAATATTTTTACAAAAATATCACCAAACATTTATAGTTGGCATATGAAGGATTAGTAAGATTCGCTAAGGTTTCTACATTTTAAAATAAATTTCCATACTTTAAATCATCCTTGTTACTGATTCACCCCCCGCTCTCAGTAATCCAAAAAAAACAACTATTTGTGAATGGGAGTAATTAATAATGATATTTGAAGTGGTTACTAACTAAAGTTTTGTAAAAAGTGTAAAAAGAGCCTCACACTGATTCACCCCCCCTCTTAGTGTGGTTAGTGTGTCTAAAAATTGGTCTCATAGCAGGCCTTCATTATAATCCTTACAAGCTTGAAGGAGATCCATGGACACAGAATTAGAAGAAGGTTGTGTAGAATCATCTAACTGTTATCTTATAGATGAAGAGGAATATTTGTTGAAGCTCAAAGTTAAAGTTTTATATGTATTAGAATATGATCAATATACCTTTGATCATGATTTTGATCTTGATGAATACATTAAGGAATCCCTAGAAAAGTACCAAAGTCATACCATGGAACTAAGACAAATACTCATGAAACAAGGAGAAGAGATCACTAGACTAAAGGATGATACAATGAATCAAGCAAAAGAAAATAAGAAGGTAGATGATGATCTTAGCAAAATCCTCGAAGTCAATGTCAATATGAAGACCCAGATTGAGAAGTGAAAAAGGTTCATGAACAACTCAATAATCTTGGATAGTCAAAGATCACCAAATGATAAATCAGGTCTTGGATACAACAAGGAAGTAACACACTTTGAAGCTAGCACCTCTAATAAACACGAGGTAAGTCATTTATTCTCAAAAGGTGGAAGCAATGTTGTAAGTAAAGAACCTACACAAAGAAAGGAAACATTCAAAATAATAGAGAAAATAAGACATCAAGAAGCCATCCCTACACCTCAAAGAAAATTTAGAAGAGAGACACTTTCAAGGTGGAAACCAAATAAAAAGTATGAAAATGTTTTTCATGGTCACTTCTTCTCATGTAATGAATATGGTCACAAAGCTTTGAAGTGCAGACATTATGCAAGGAAACATGTTGGAAGGTTCCATAAAACCCTAATATGTTGGATATGTAATCAAGTGGGACACATTGCTTCTCATTGTCACACCATGAGATGTTACAATTGCAGTGGGTTTGGCCACAAAGCTTAGGATTGATGGAATTCAAGGAGACAATCAACAAGGAGTGCTTTATATAGCATGGAAAGAAGAGAACATGCAAATTTGAAGGAAAAAAATGTTGAAAGGATGGAAGCTCAGAGAACAAGTACAGAGAAATCATGACACTCTTAGAAGTGGTTGAAGAAGATTGAAAAACCAAACATGAATGAAGGAATCAAGAATCAAGAAAGCTTCACTCTTTTTGAAGCATATGCGGTCTCTTGTGGGAGAAGTCACATACATAAACAAGGTGACCTATAGAAAGGTTGCGCACATACATGAACTGTCTTTGGAACAAACTACCTACCTGTGGAAACAACCTCAAGAAGAGGAGTGTACATATGAGTTGCAACTTCGTTTGATGGTATAACTCTACTTTGTAGTGTCTGACATGGTTTGTTGCAGGTTTTCATGATTATATGCTTGCATGTGTGTTTGATGTATGTATGGTGATGACATATGGTTGAGTGTTGAATCTTATGCTTGAGGTCTATCTTGGATGCATGGTACAAACTTTAGTGTGTGGAGCGATGCATTCCTGATAAGGTATACTGCTGGTTATGTTCTCAATGATGTTATGGCACCTTGTCTATAAGATATATCATGAAGATGTGATTCTAGCTAGAGATATATAATTGATATTTTGAGGGATAGTCTTAGTACATGTTTAGAGGTACTATTGGCTACTGAGTACTTGTGGTAGTGAATCATTTTTGAGGCAGATCTATCATGGTACCTGGATGGTACATATGTGATCTCCACTGATATATCTTATGATGTATTTTTAGAGGCATACTTTTTGGATTTATTGGTGCATGCATTTGGCACATGGTTGAGCTATATATTGTTAAGTTTTAATCCATTATTATAGTTCTTTGTATTTCAATAGATAAAAATAGCATAAGATAGAATCACTGAGAAATACACAATCACAAGAGACACATCATTTATCCCGGGAAACCCTCATGGGGCAGAAAAACCAAAAAAAATTCCTTAATATATATAGCCAATACAATGCCAAGAGATAAATCAAACAAGTATAGAATGTCCTCTCCCAAAGATGCACCTTTCTCTCTCTCTCTCTCTCTCTTCTCCAACTACAACTTTGAAACTTGTCTCTTAATGAAGAAGTGAGTGTGTGTCTAAGTGAAGCACTAACCTCCTTATTTATACAATACTGACATGTGTGGGAGTGTCCTTTCACTGGTAGGGACGACTTATTCTCTTGGGTGGTTATAACCACCTTTATTATATTCTGGGGCCTCTTTGATATATTCTAGGGMYGACTTCTTCTTTTGCCTATTACAATTATATTATGACCAATCTGCAAAAGGGGATTTGATCCTTTTACAATATCCRACATGATCAATCCACAATGGGGATTGATCYAATGGATAATATATCAAATAATAATAAGAATACACTTTGCAATTACATTATTTCAACACTCCCCCTTAACAAGAAGGGTATTCTACAACAACATTAGACGAGAGAGAGGCCTTTATAATAACAACATCAGGAGGAAAACATCATCAATATCATCTTGGAACACCGACTGACATATCTATAAATCATCAAAAGTTTTCTTCATTGGCAACATCATCATTCTCAAAGGAATGCAATCATCATCTGCATCAATATGTATTAGTATAAAACTAATACATCATCATCATCACAGCACGAGGCTGGCTCATCATAATATAGGACTGGATTTACGTCATAGCTGTAAGGCTGAAATCTCAGTACTCGTCTTGCTTTACGTCACAACAATCAAGATGGAAGCAAGATACTAGATTGGCTTTACGTCAGAGCTTCTCAAGCTAGAAACATAATACTAGTCTCATCTCATCATCTTTCTTTACATCACATCACTCAAGCTGGAAGCAAGATACTAGATTGGATTTACATCACAACTATCAAGCTGGAAGCACAATACTAGTCTCATCTCATCGTCTTGCTTTACGTCACAACACTCAAGCTGGAAGCAAGATACTAGACTGGCTTTACGTCACAACTATCAAGATGGAAGCAAAGTACTAGTCTCTTCTCATCATCTTTCTTTACGTGACAACTCTCAAGCTGGAAGCAAGATACTATATTGGATTTACGTCACAACTATCAAGCTGGAAGCACAATACTAGTCTCATCACATCATCTTGCTTTACATCACAACCATCAGGTTGGAAGCAAGATACTAGACTAGATTTACGTCACAACTATCAAGTTGGAAGCACAGTAATGGTCTCATCACATCGTCTTGCTTTACGTCACAACCATCAGGTTGGAAGAAATATACTAGAATGGCTTTACGTCACAACTGTCAAGCCAGAAGCATAGTACTAGTCTCATCACATCGTCTTGCTTTACGTCACAGCAATGAAGCTGGAAGCAAGAGATGTCTCATCACAACAACTACTCTCCCTTTTGAGGAATGTCCTTTTGGACTATACCAAGCTTATCTTGAAAGTGCTCAAACTTTACATGAGATAGAGGCTTGGTAAACACATCAACAACCTATTCATCCATGCTAACATACTGGAGCTTTAAGGCTCCTCTCTGCACCACATCACAGATGTAATGATAACGAATCTCTATGTGCTTCAACCTGTCATGGAATACTGGATTTTATGTCATATTTATGTAGCTCTGGTTGTCACATAGGATCATGGTTTCTTCCATCTCTAGTTCAAATAGGCCGGTCAACAACTTTCAAAGCCTTGTAGCTTCGCAGTTGGCAGAACATGCAACAATGTATTTTGCTTCCACTGTGCTGAGAGTAATGCTGGATTGCTTCCTACTCTGCCATGAGATCATGGCTGATCCCAAACTGAAACAACATCCTGAAGTTCTTTTCCTATTAGAAACACTTCCTACCCAATCCGAATCAGTGTACCCACTCAATGTGAAATGATGATCTCCATCATAATTGAGACCACAATCTATTGTACCCTTAAGGTACCTCATCACATGTTTTTCAACCACAAGGTGAACATGTCTGGGTTCTACCAGAAACTGACTCAAGGTGTTTGTGGAAAAAAAAATATCTGGTCTAGTGTTCGTCAGGTACATCAACGATCCAATAATCTGTCTATACAGTGTGGCATCAATCAATTCTGACGAAGTATCGACCAACAACTTTAGCTTCATTTCCATGGGTGTATTCATGGGCTTGCACTCTAACATGTCGAATCTCTTCAAGATTTCAACTACATACTTCCCTTGGTTAAGGAAGATCCTCTCTGGACTCTGCCATACCTCAAGATCTAAGAAATAGTGCATTAGGCCAAGGTCTTTCATCTCAAATTTTGAAGCGAGTCTCTTCTTACATTGAGTGATGATATTTTCTTCTCCAGTTAAGAATAAGTCATCCACATATAGCAATAATATCACTGGCTCATCATTCATAACCTTCAAGTAGAGGTTAGAATCTGATTTACTCTTGGTAAAGCCCAAGCTCGTCAGAAAGCTGTGTATCCAGCCATACCAAGCTCTAGGAGCTTGCTTCAATCCGTACAAGGCTTTCTTCAACTTGCAGACATGAGACTTCCTGTCTTCAACTTCAAATCCTTGAGGTTTCTCTATATACACTTCCTCTTTGATAAAACCATTTAGGAAAGATGTATTTACGTCCATCTGGTGTAACTTCCACTTCATCTTAGCTGCAAGGGCTATGATGGTTCTGATCAAAGTGTATCTGGCTACAGGAGTGAATGTCTCTTCATAGTCGATGCCTTCTTTTTGAGAAAATCCACGAGCTACAAATATTTCTTTATACTTCTCAATACTTCCATTAGCAGTATGTTTTATTTTGAAGAGCCATTTGGATGACACCACATCCTTTCTATTCGATTTGGGAACTATTTCCCATACATCATTCTTTATTATGGATTGGTTTTCTTCCATCATGGCATATGCCCATTCTTTCTCCTGAATGGATTCTTGAAAGCAGGTAGGATCCTTTTCTAGGAGATCACACATCAAAGACAAATAACTGGAGAATGGCTTAGGTCTGTTCACATGTCTCGTGGTTCCTTTGGGAACACCATATTTATCTCCATATTGAATAAGCTCTCTAACCCAAGATGGCTTTCTTTTATGGAGGATCGTCATCTGAGGAGGTTCTTGAAGCTTTGCTGCATCATGATATTCTAGAATTTCCTCATCATGGGAAGTTATGACTTCCCTCACTGGTTTAGCAGCTCTGGGAGCCTCCCTCACTGATTCCGCAACTCTGGGGATTACAGGTTCCTCTTCATATACCTCTTCAATATGAAATTTTCTCGATTTCTTGAGCATTGCATCTTCATCAAAGGTCACATCCCTGCTGATATCAATGTGGCGATGACCTGGTATATAGATCCTGAAGGCCTTGGAGACCTCACAATATCCCACAAATATTCCCTTCTTTCCTAAGGGTTCCAACTTGTTTCTTTTCTCTTTCGGTATATGTATAAATACTGGGCAGCTAAATATTTTGAGATGGCTTACCTCTATATTCTTTCCGGTGAACATCTCTTCCAGGGTCTTGAACCCAAGTGCACTATGGGACAATCGGTTTTGCACATATACGACTGTCATTGCTACTTCTACCCATAATCACATAGGAAGATCTTGATCGTGGATCATGGTCTTCACGGCTTCCATTATCGTTCTGTTATTTCTTTTAGCCACATCATTTTGTTGAGGATTATAGGGAGTAGTGAGTTCCCTCTTTATCCCAACATCTTTACAGAAGTTCATGAACTCTTTTGAGGTGTATTCTCCTCCATTATCTGACCTGAGTATCTTGATATTTCTTTCAGAAAGATTCTCTATAAAGGCTTTGAATTCCTTGAATTTGCTGAACACTTTATCTTTAGATTTCAAGAGATACAACCAGGTCTTACGAGAATAATCATCAATAAATGATACATAATATACATACCCACTAATGGAGGACGATGGAATTGGGCCACACACATCTAAATGAATGATTTCTAGGATTCCTTCTTCTTTGTTGTCTCTCTTCAGAAAGGGGTTCTTGATGTTCTTCCCTTGTGCACATCCATTGCATACGCCTTCATGGTCAACCTTGAGTTTTGGTAAACCTATGACCGCTTTGCATATGTATGGTAGCACCTTGTAGTTAATGTGAGCTAATATTCTATGCCAAAGTTCATATGGATTCTCAATGGCGTGGGTCATGGAAACTTCTGAGTGACCCTTTAGCTTATACAAGCCACCTTCTTCTTTTCCAATGATGATTGCTTCTTTTAAGGCTTCTCCTTTAGCCCACATAAGAACTTCTCCATCTATAAAGGAAACTCTGAAGTCTTTCTTCTCTAAAGCTGATATGGAGAGTAGGTTCTTTGTCAAACCTGGTACATACAATACATCCTTCATATTCATTGCATTTCTTGAATTAATCTTGTAGTTTGATTATCCCACTCCCTTGATGGGATATTGATAATGATCTCCAAGTGTCACTTTTTGAGAAAAATTCTTTTCTGAAATGTAAGAGAGAATATCTCTTTGTCCTGTCATGTTCTTGGAGGAACGACTATCAATGAGCCAAGTGTCCTCTCCAGGTGTTACCGATCCTGAGAGCGTTGAGATTAAGACATGTTCTTTAATTTGTTCTCTTAACATCTTTGCAGGTGGATCTTCATATTCAACTGCATGGGCATGGTGCCTTATTTTCTTCCTCTTGTATTCTTCTCGTCTAGTTGGACAAAATTTTGCAATGTGTACCATCTTGTCACAATGGTAGCATTGAACATATGAGTTATATCTTTCCTTTCGTTGTCCTTTCTTCTGGAATATCCTTGGATGAGATTCTTTATGAATGAATTTGTTTTGGGGTTGAGACTCTTTGTAAGTCTCTTTCTGGAAGTAAGAATTCTTTCTTCTTCCTTTAGTGTGAGTATCTTGGGATTGATCTTCATCTTTATCTCGTAAAGCCTCTCGGTTAGCTACTCTTGTTTCTTCTTGGATGCATTCCTCCCATAGACTGTTAAACTTTAGTTTCTCTGTTCTGGCACAAATCGTTTGGATGAATGCATCCCAAGGTCTTGTGAGACCATTTAGGCTTGTCATTATAAGTTCATCTTCGTCTATAGTATATCCAATTGCTTCTAGTTGTTCTTTGAATTGGGATATCCTTGATAAGTATTCTTGGATTGATTCTCCTTTCTGCATTATTGTATTCTTGAGCTGAGTTCTAAGATTCATATTCCGATTTATGTTTTTTCCTTCATGTAGTCTATTTAGGGCATAAAAAATTTCTTTTGGAGTCTTCTTTGATGACACATAGGGAATCAGGTGGTCTTTGATTGAATTTGCAATGATTCTTTTGGCCCTGATTGTGTCCTTTTGGTGCTTTTCTTTTTCTGCAACATCGGCGGGCTCCGACACTTCTTCTTTGACGAATCTTGCTAGGTCATTCTATTCAAGAATGAGACCAATCCTGTACTTCCAGGAATGGAAGTTTTCCACACCTTCTAGCTTGTCAACAAGCTTAATTTTTATAGAGATCTTTTACTTGAAGCTGGGAAAATGTCCAAAAATGAAAATGTTCAAAATCAAATTCTGAACTTACTAGGAGGTGCGCTTTGCTGAGACGAGTAGCCTCATGTTTTTGGATCTGAGAAAATCCTACTTTTACCCATCCAAACTTGATATGTGTATTTATGGACTGGTGCTTCTGGTTTTCTGGTACCTCTGGTACTCTGGTACTTATGGTACTTCTGGTTCTCTCGTACTTTGTGAAACTAGGGTTTCACTTTCCAAGAGATATAGCCACTGAAAAGGTGTGCTGAAGGTGCCAAAATGATCCTTGGGGGAGGGTGCACTTTTATAGATGGTTTTAGGGCTGAAATACTTATCCAAAAAAAATCCCTAATTTGCATGTACGACAACAGTGACGTTTTTCACTTTTCTCTTGTGAAAGATGCTCTCTTCAGCTTAGCTTTGATACCATGTTAAGGTTTAAGACATTATTATAGTTCTTTTCATTTCAATAGATAACAATAGCATAAGATAGAATCAATGAGAAATACAAAATCACAAGAGACACATCATTTTTTCTGGGAAATCCTCATGGGGCAGAAAACCCAACAAAACTTCCTTAATATAGATAGAAAATACAATGCCAAGAGATAACTCAAACAAGTACAGAATGTCCTCTCCCAAAGATGCGCCTCTCTCTCTCTCTCTTCTCCAACTCTTGTTCTGAAACTTGTCACTCAATGAACAAGTGAGTGTGTGTCTAAGTGAGGCGCTAGCCTTCTTATTAATACAAGACTAGCATGTGTGCGAGTGTCCTTTCACTGGTAGGGCCAACTTCTTCTCCTGAGTGGTTATAACCACCTTTATTATATTCTGGGGCCTCTTTGATATATTCTAGGGCTGACTTATTCTTTTTCCTATTACAATTATATTATGACCAATCTGCAAAATGGGATTTGGTCCTTTTACAATAGCCGACATGATCAATCCACAATGGGTATTGATCCAATGAATAATATATCAAATAATAATAAGAATACACTTTGCAGTTACATTATTTAAACATATATTGGGACATGTATTTGATGAGTTTATGAGGTGGTTATGTTGTACATCATTGATGAGTCATAGCTTGATCTATAGTTGATGCATGATTGGTACATACTTAGTACATTGGTTGAGGCACTTGCTAGAAATATGATTGGCACATGGTTTATGGTTGATATGGAATACATGTATGGGAACACATCTTGACTGTGGTTCATATTGTTGAGGTTTTGTGATTGGTTGATGCACTTGATTTGGTACATGATGTATGGGATGACATAGTTGAGACACTTGTTATGATGCTTGGTCAATATATTGATGGTTGAGATACATGGTTGTGGCACTTGGTTCATTATCGAGGCATATCATGAGTGATATGATATTTTTTTGAGGCACATGGTTGGCATGTTGTATGGTTTATGATGTTACTGATGATCTTGACACACATTTGGGACATGGTTAATACACTTCATTGATGATATCTTGTATGGTGTTGATGTACATACTTGATGCACATGGTTGATGTGCATGATTGACACATGGTATGGAACATGATGTATATGGATGATGGTTTGTTCATGATTCACTATTTATTGTTGACATATCATTTTCTTCATGGTTGATACATGAGTTAGTATGTATGATTGGCATGCACTTGAGGTATGGTATGGAATGCATTTATATGGTTGATGCATGGACAGGTTCAATGATTGTTGTTCTCTTGATGTAGTTGAGCAGTTAATCAATGTTTCAGTTGAGAAACAACACTTGTAGCAAAAGCATATTCTAGTAGTAGCATATTGTTCATCTTGAAGAGAAGATAGGGGGATACATACCCATATGAGGATTTATTCTTCTTCCCATGATCAGTTGAAGAGGAATGATTCTAGGAGGAGAGATGATTGGCAGTCATATCACCAGCATTACATCAGAGTGATTTCTGTTTTCAAAGGGAGAGAGATTCATCAGATGCATGGAGAGTAGCCCACAGGAAAATGTAGCAAGGGGGAGAAACCTTATGGATATGTCAGTCAAGGGGAGAATCCCCAAAGAGATAGACCCTTTTCCATTGATTTCAAAGGGGGAGATATATTTACATTAATGTGGAGATGACCATTTATGAGGAGCGATGATCACAAAGGGAGCATGAGAATTTATGTGTCTTGGTGTTGCCATCAATGCTAAAGGGGGAAATTATTGTACTATGTTGTCACTGATGTCAAAGATATTGATGTTAATTATTTTAATAATGATGTGTTTATATCATTGATTTAATTGATGTCAAAGGGTTGATGTCATGTGGTGTCATGGTTGATAGGAAGTACCAAATGGATGAACTCCAAAGTGATCCCCTTATGGTGAAATCCCTCATGGGAAGACGCTTTGTGAAGTCCAAATGGTTAAGTGGTTGAATACTAGATGTGTGGTTTGGTATCCTCAACAATGTAGTGTTTTTCTAATGAACACTATACTGAATATCAAGGAATTTACATATGATTCTATTCTAGATGGATAGTACATGTCATGCCATTTCCGGTGATATGTGTAATGTCACATAAATCCTCACAGTTAGAGAGTTATGGCTATGTGAAGTTGGAGAACCCTCATGAGCCATATAGAATCCCCTAGAAGGTGAATGAATTCAAGAAGGTAAAGAAGTCCAATTATTCTAGAAGCTCATATAAGAAGTTGACCAGTCAAAGTGGTTAGTCACGGGTTAAGTGGTTGCAACAAGAAAACAATTAAAAATAAATTAGTCGCAACTAGAAGTGGAGAGTTTACTATTTGTGAATAAATTAGTTGTAAGTGGACAAGTGGTTAGAATTGGGTTAACCCCAAAAGAAGGAAGTTGAGTGAAGTTGGTTAGAAGATAACCCCTAGAGGAAGCTACTTGGAGAAGTATACATAAGAGAGAAAGGGTCTCTTATGTTGATGGATATTTGAGCATATTGAATATCTATTTTTTGGTGAAAGGTTTATTGCAAGTACATCATTGAAAAATATGAGGTAGCGAAGGTCTGAAGAAGCACAAGTTTTGGTAGCTGCAAAAAGAGGAAATTATGTAGCTATGGGTGTTTCTATAGACACAGGTTTTGGTAGATGCAAAAAATGGAAATGCTCTAGACATGGGTGTTTTTGTAGCCGCAGGTTTCGGTAGCTGTAGAAAATGGAAATTTTGTATCCACGAGTGTTTCTATAGCCGTAGGTTTTGGTAGCTACAGAAAGAGTAGTTTCGGTATCTGTGGGTGATGCACATCTTGGTGATAGTGTGCATATGATTGAGATTTGTCTTGGTGATTGATCTTGGTAAGTAGACCTGATTTGGTTAATGAGGTTGATGTGATAGGTTGTGCGCTTGTGTTGGTATAGACTATTGGTAAAATTTAAAAGATTGCTTTCTTTCTACAAGTTGGGTCTTGTACTTGAGGGTTGGATTCCTCTTCTCAGTTGGTGTTAATATTTTCAGGCTGGGTCTTGAATTGAGAGTTGGTGCTCCTTTTTCAATTGGTGTTGATAAACCCTGAGATTGTAGTCTCCTGTAAAACATAATACAAAAATCTTACATATATATCTAGTGTCCCTTGTGTTATTTATGGTGATGGTCTATTGTTGATGTATGTTGTTGATATATGTTTACATGAAAACAAGTATTTGTGAATGGAAGTAATGAATAATTCTATTTGAAGTGGTTTCTAACTAAAGTTTTGTAAGAATTGTAAAAAGAGCCTCACAATGATTCACCCCCCCCCTCTTAGTGTGGTCAATGTGTGCAACATTATTCTCTTAGATTTGTTGATGGTTTATGATGATTAATGTTTTGTTAAATATAGAGTATGGATTATTGGTATTCTTATCTATGTTTGATGTGCTCCTTGTAGTTGAATTTCTAATTGAAATCAAGACTTATCTATTGTATTTCTATTAACAACACTTAGGAATTCTCTTCCCATTCATTTTATGTGAAATCCAATGACTCTGTGTTGATATATTTCCATTTAATGGAGCCCTTGATATCAATGGATATAATAGCAAGGACATTGCAAACTTTGGTCCAAGTTTCTATTATCAAGCTCGTTAATTTAGCAACTCATCCCTCTACTTAATTGGTTGGAATTCTTTTGGGTTGCTTAGTCCCTCTAGGCTTCCATTTCAATGTTGATTGAATAGTCTCTTGTTCCCATGGGTTGTACACCATTTTTGGACCATACATTCATCAGTAGCATGGTTGATTTCCTTCAACCAAGCATCATACAACCTTCCCACACATTGTACAGTCACTATAGACTGTATTCTACTACCTGAGTCAATTTCTCCATCCCTAGGTCGATTTATTCATTGTTGGTTGATTTCATCTCCCCTTATTGGATGCGAATTTTCTATATTGCACTTGATTCATAAACCATTCATGCAATTTTTAATACAAGGTTGTATTTATAATTTAAGTGAACAAACAAATCTCCTTTGTAAATGTTGTAGCATTCTCCTTTTTCTTATTGGGAGGTTGGTATTTCCTTTGTTCAATGAAGTTCATTCATTCATTAATTTCCTTATATATTTATTGACTTCGACATAGATAATTAATTCACCCATTTAAAGTATTTCTCATGCCTCTTTGGTTTCATGTTTGAAATGAGGCTTCATTTTTGATCTTAGTTTTGTGATTTTCTCTTTTCTCTAAATGTGAATAAAAGTTTGGGTAATATATATATATATATATATATATATATATATATATATATGAAAGTTCTTAATTGGTTGGAATTGAAAGAAGAACAAGAGGCATAGATTTGTTGGGAATTGGCGAGAGTTGCAATCCACAAACCATACAATTGGTATTAGAATAAGAACTAGTTCATCAACTCTCTCATTCTTGGCATTTGCATTACTTGTATTCCCAACATGGGATTTGTAGAGATGAGTTGCATATCAAATTTAGGGTGCAACTAGAAGGAATTGGAGTCCATGCCACTACCCTGAAAGCTCATGAATATCCCTAATCATGTAAGTTGAGTTTTCTTCTCATTTCAAGAATAAGAACATAAACTAGGAACAAAAAGAATCATGTGAACTTTCATTATCCTTCTAATATCCTCACATGACTTTTGAGGGATATAGAGGGGTTTTTAGTTGGTTTTTTTCATACAGGTTGCACCCAAGAATAGGATTTGTAGTTGGTACATGAACATAGATCCTTTTGCAGGGTAGAGGAAAGAGGCATAGTATCATTTATGAAGACATAGCTCTCTATGTAATATTGAGAACATAGATCATAAGTAGTTCCATAGAGGATCTGTGTTGGTGAATAAAGTGGGCTATAAGTCCCTCATTTATGGATCATAAGGTATCAAAGTAGTTGAATCCTTGGATGATAAATCCGATAGAAAAAAAAATTCACAACATATATTGTATTATACTGAAATATTTTATTATGCATGTTTATTTCCTTACATCTCAGATTTGAGAGCACTAGATTATTTCTCAAATTTATGAAAACAACTAAAATATAAAAAATAAAGAATAAACAAATGAACACACCATCCACACAAAATAACATAAGAGGTATCCTTGAAAACTAGATATAGGACAAAACCTTGATAAAAGGTGAGGCCTATGGTCTTCTCTTTTTTCTTTAGTTATAAGGTGAGGCCCATTCTTTGTTATTTTTTCTTTATTTATGAAAAACAAGTACAAAGAAGGGGGCACTCACTATGGGCATTGTGTCCTAAATGACTGCTACAAAATATCCCACCTCATCTATTATTCTCTCAAAATACCATTCCTATATTCTCTTCTCAACTATGAAACAATTATCATTCTAAACAAAATGGAACCCTTTCTCCTTCTAATGGTTCAGTATGTAACATAGCCTGATATTCATCTAGGGTTAGGGTTTTTGCATCCTCAACCCTCAAATAGTGATTTTTTTTTTAACCTTCTAGAATGTTCTTTAATGTCCACACATGTATGTCCTCACATGTGTGAGTAATGGGGGATGAAGTGGAATCCACTCATACCATGGTGGTCAACAAAGTATGTCAACTTGCGAGAGGCATAACTTCAATATATGAGCTCCAATTGAGGTGATTTTCATATTGTTGGAAAGGTCTCAGAGTGTATTAAATATTTAAGGGTATTTAAGCTATGTATGAAAAAATTTGACATTAAAAAATTCCATTTGATTCCTCAAAATGGATTTGGAAGGTTTTGGACCCCAAATCTCCAAACTTGGACATGCTACTAAAATGGGGCATAAAAGCCAATTTCTCCAATTTTTCCACCCATAAATTACCAAGACAAATGAAAAATTATATAATGTTCCAGTTTTAATCATACCTCCCCATTTTCGGAGGCTTTTGGTCCCCAAAATAGTTTAATAAATAAGGTGAGTAAATTTTTACTCTACCTTGTCCCTGGAGTACCATTTTTCCTTTCCTAGAAGTTTCCCTTTCAACTCAATTTGATAAAGGTCATGCTACCCTTGTTTGGTAGTTCCTAAATTCTTCTACAAAATTGTATATATTTCTAAATTTGCTTGGGATTTAGGTTCTAAGTCCTTTATGGAAGGTAGGACCCATTCCTTAGTTTCCTAATCCAACATGGAAGGCTCATTAAGTTTCATATTCTTTGCATTCACTATTGAGTAAATGTGTATGTATGGGGGTAAACTAAGTCTATAGGAATTATGAACCACCTTCTCTAATGCCTCAAAATGACCATACAACATAGCCTTTGTATTCTTACCATGATCTTATAGTCTTTCCTTATTCACCCGTAACCCAACTCTGTCTCACTCTTTGAATTATTTCTCAGTTTTTTGTTGATCATGTTTGACATTGTATCTTTCCTATGATTTATTCAATGTACCCTATACTTGCAAATGGATCAACCTAATATTTTCAATAGATTTATTTTCTTTTAGTGCTTCTCCTATGATGTCCTCCCTCAATCCTTTCTATCCATAGAAAAAATCCAAGGGAAAAGGTGGAAAAGACCCAAATAAAGCTTCAAAATGGGACTTACCGATAGAGGAATGGACTTCTCTATTATAAGAGTTTTGAATGTAGATATGGTTTTCATCCCAAGTCTTCAAATTCTTTTGATTGTAACCCCTCAAAAATTGTACCAAAGTCCTATTGATTAATTATGTCTTCCCATCTATATGTGAATCAAATGTTTTAGATCTCTTCAACTTAGTGCTCATATTTTCCCAAAGTTTGGTCCAAAAAGAACTGAGAAATTTGGTATCCATATATGAGATGATTCTCATTGGTATCCCAAAGTGCATCTAGACCTATTTAAAGAACATGTTTGTTGATTCTTTTCCTTTTATGGTATTTTTACAAGGCATGGGAATGTGCATAATGTTGAACCTATCAACTACCACAAACAAATAGTCATGTCCCTTCCTAGTTGATGGTAAACCACCCACAAAATCCATGAAAATGCTTTTCAAAGTTCGAGCATGTATAGATAAGGGATGGTATAGACCTTTCTTTATATTACTAGGATTTATGGTACAATAAAGCATGCACACTATAATATGATGAGCTACATCTTCTTGCATTTTCTTCCAATACACATACCTTTGTAGGTTTTCAATTGTCTTCTAAACACCAAAATGTCCTGCAACATTTTTGGTGTGAGTCTCTTTGATAATATGAAATATTTTACCTTTAGGAACAAAAAACTTATTTATCTTGTGGAGCAACCCATTTTGGAGATGATAATCAACCTTACCGTCACTTTCTTCTACACAAATTTGGACGTGTCGCTGCTAAAAAACCTCTTTAAAGTCTTGATATTCTATGTATGCCTCTTTGTATGCATCATGGGTGAAAGGATCCATGTGAAGAAGAGTTCCCAAAGCTGTAATATTAGATTTGGGTGGCCTTGAAAGCATGTCTTCCAACTTATTAGTGTTTCCCTTCTTATACTTGATGACTAGATTAAATTGTTTTAAAAACCCCATCCACTTGTAATGTTTGGTTTGTTGAAGCTTACTTTGGGTATGAAAATACTACAATGGATGGTGATCAATGTGGATAATGGTTTCATTTGCGATTAGATAATTCTTCCACTTCTTAACAACTTCAACTAGGGCGTAGAGTTCCTTATCATATGTAGGGTAGTTCAAAACTCTCCCATGAAACATATCTAAATGATAGAATATCAACTTACCTCCTTGCATGAAAACTTCTCCCATAACATGCCCACTTGCATTTGTCTCCACTTAAAAGGATTTTGCAAGTTAGGTAATGCTAGATCTGTTTCTTGAATGATCTTTCATTTTATCTCATTGAAAGATTTATGTTGATTCTTTCCCCAATGGAAACTCTTATCACTAGTTGTTATGGTGTGGAGTGGTGAATCTACCAATGACAAAGATGCTATAGAATTTCATAGGTACTGCAGTACCCCAACAAATCTCATAACTTTAGTGACATTATTAGGAATTGGCCACTTGATTTTGGCCTCCATCTTTGTGAGATTTATATTGAGTTCCCATGCCCTGATAACATATCCCAAATACACCAATTAATGTTGAGAAAAACTCACATTTCTTAAGGTTAGATAACAATTGATGCTTTTTCATAGTCTTTGTTGGAATCACATAATTGAATAAGCATGAATTGTGTATATTAATCAATATGATACAAATATAAATATAATGATGATGATGATGTATTCATATTCCAATACATCTCTTGGACTCCTAGTATCTGTTACAATAGCTGGAATCTTCATATTTTGTCAAGCTCGTAACCATAATGGATTACATTTCAAACATTCCCCCCTTTAATCCAAAGGGGTGTATATGAGTCCAAGGTGAGATATGATATTTGAAAGTGGGAAACTGAAGTATGGAAGTGTGAAATTACTAATGGATGAATGTGCTCTCTGAATTTGGTGGTTTTGGGATGACACAAACTAAATGGCTAGCAGAAGATTATTTCTTCTACTAAATGACAATGGTGGTTTAAGGAAGACCACAAACCAATCTGGTGGTTTAAGGATGACCACAAAATCTAGAACCCTATTCTCGGCTCAATGGTTCTTGTAACATTTCCTAATTTAGCTCAAAGCTAGAAGTTGGTGTCTTCTACTAATTGGAAGTGCTCTCAATACTGGTTTAAAGATGACCATAACCTATTTTGTAGTAGAAATTGAATGTCATATACTAAGTGGACATTTAAGGAAAACGACAAACCATTGTCTAACATAAGTTGTAAGTCTTCTACTAAGTGGTGGTTTAAGTAAAGCCAGAAACCAATCATGCTCACTTGTTTTTGCTCGAATGGTAGGACTTCGAAACTAGAATCTTGAATTTCAATTGTTGATGTTGTTCCCCTCTGTCAGGTACAAGTGAGAAGATGAAAATATGTCCACTACAATATGTCTCAATACTTGAGAGTTCATTTGTTGGTATGACTGATATATCTTCTTGACTATTGATGACCATCACCAAGAATTCATCCACCCATAGTGGTTCTTTACTCTTGTAGTTGGCTTGCGTTTGAAACACCTATATGAAGGATGATTGTGTTGTCTACAATGCTTGCAATGATGAATATTGAAGGACTGATCTTCCATGTGGCTAACTCACCGACAATGTTGGCATATCAAAATATTCTCATGAACTGGATCAGGTGAATGTGAAATTTCTTGTAATAGTTAAACACTCTGAAAATGAATTGGTTTGGTGTAATCCAAATTATGAAAGTTGAAATCCTTTTCATGTATGATACTTTTTCTGTGCTTGTTGTTCCTGATTTCTTCCCAAGGTTTGATGATTGGATTGGAAAGAGGAAGTTGATCTTTCTCTCTACTTGAATCTAGAGTTGTCTCATTGAGTGGATGTTGTGTTGGTTGTTGATATGAATCAACATCATCATATTCATCATATTCAAAAATAGGCTTCTAATAGAGGACTAGTTCAAATGTTGTCAAAGATACTTTTGCTCAAGTGCATCGTGAAGAAGTTGAGTCTGAATTTGCAACAATCCTGCTTTGGCTTGTGAAACATGCAAGTAGGTCACAACAGAATGAAAAGTGGTTTTATCAATGGTGACTTCATTTTCCAAATAAGAGAGAATTAAAGTGTTCAATAACTCTAATAATTCCTGAATGCGAGCCATATAGACAAAATTTAGATGTCACAGGGTTTCTTGCAACTCCACCCTAACTTTACAATGTAGAATCAATGATGAAGACTTAGAAGATGAAGGGTCTCGACTTCTCCTAAAAATGCACCCATTTACAATGTAAATTGAATTAATTCCAAAAATTCACAAGTAAACTTACAAAAGAACCATTGGTAGGTTACCTTGATCTTAGTCTATGCTTTTGAATTTGTGAGTCTCCAAGCTCCAAAATGCAGAAGCAAAGAATGTTCTTATGGGTTTAATCACAATGCTTGTAGACGAAGTTCAAGAGAATCTCACAAGGTCTCTAAAAATTCTTTGCAACAATGTGATTAATCTATGGCGTGCCCTTCAAGGCAAGGAGGAAGTTCATCTCCTCATCATTTTGAGCATGGGAAACACCTCTCAAATATATTCATGAGCTCCAAAAGTCTAGAGAAATACATCCTCATCATACATCTCTCATGTTTGGCCTAGGTCACGTAAGACCCTTGCAATTACTATACCTTGATAACACAAAATTTCACTGACTTTCACTATTGAAAGAATTGAGATGAATCCATATATACACTAACAGAATATCATTGACATAACTAAAAGGACTTGGGACAATTTCGTTCCATTGCAAAACCACTGAAAGTCACGTTTTCTAAGTGTTGTTCAATTGGAAAAAAACTGAAACAAATTCTTCAAATACTTCTCCCAGATGCTCACTATCTTATCTGAGAACAATCCTCTCACTGACACCCGAAGAGAAATATGCTGCCAATATTCTCTCAAAAAAAAACTTTTGTTCTCAACGCTTTGATATTAATTTATTTGGATGAGGCTTAATCATTGGGTAAGCATTGAAGTCTGTGATGATGTTTTATTACACCATCTCCAATGCTCTACTAGTGCACAACCTCACATGGTCTGCGATATCTAATGCTGAGTTATTGATATGGTTGTTGATTGTCCATAGTGGTGTAAGACAATGGCTATTTCTCAAGAAATTTTGTAGAAGTAACACCAACGAAAGGTTGAATGGACTAAGGTCAAATATGGAATCAAAACCCTCAGAGCTGCATTCAATATATGACATATCAGAATTCTAAGCATTCATGGATGAATTTTAAGCAAGGATTCTATAAAAAACTACCTAGTTTCAAATCCGTAGAGAGAGAGACGCCAAATATCTCCAACAAAAAACACATACTAGTGCCAAAATTATTTAAAACAAAAGCGCTACAATTTTTAGTGTGATTGTGAAAGGTTTGTTGTACTGCAATACCTTAGATCCACCAAAATAATTACAAAATGTGGAAACTGGTTTCCATTCCTACTGTCAAAGGAGGATTTGGAATGCTCGAGTAAAATTGTTTGGCAATGGAAGCCTTGTGTTGTGATAGCTCAATAATGAGAAGCAAATAGATTGACATTGGATTATATAACATAGCTTCAATGGAAAAGGTTGCCATCAAAATGATGAGCTAGACTATTTATGGATTGACTAGATGCATTTGTGTTGATTATGTTGAAAGAGTGGTTGTCATTGATGTCAACCCTTGAAGAATCCCTGACAGTGTGACTATGGGACCCGAAGTTGGATGAGCAATATGGTTACAAAGGATGGTGTAAATGCAAGTAACTCACTCATGGATGGATATTCCATGTTGTGCCATTTCCAGTGATAGGTGGTACATCATGTACTTCCTCACAGTTGAGGAGTTATGGTCTTGTGAAGTTATAAGCACCGAAGAATGGTCAAGAAGCCCCTAGTTGGTTACAAGTGTTTAATGAAAGGGTAAAGTGGTTGTAACAAGAAAGTATAGAAGCCCCTAAATTTAAGGAGAGAGGTTACTTAGAAAAAGTATAAATACACCTCAAGGAGTCATTCACAAGTACATTCATTCACTTATTCTATTGAACATATTCTAGTGAACTAGTGATATATGTTTCAAGTTAGCAATGGAGAAATATGAGGTAGTGAAAAGAAAGGAGTGCAGGAGTTTCGAGGTTACAGAAGAGAGCAAAGTTCACTAAGGAAACCCTAGTTCGGTAGGCCCCTGCGAGTTAGACCAATAGTGTCCCACAAGGTACCCTGACGAGTTTCTTAGGCCTCATCAAGCAAGGTCCCACATGATAGGATTTATTAGTCCCGTGAGGAAACGAAAAGTTCAGGGGAAATTCTAGTACCAGTTCCCTGAAGATAGAATATAACTTACAGGTCATCATTTCAGTGTTTCAGGTCAGCTACAGAGGTATTGGTATATTTGTGTACTTGTTGTGAATGTTATGCTTGATTATGATGTGGTGAATGTTTGAGGCATACTTGGCATATTGATGAGGGTTTGACACAAGATTGAGGTACATCTTGGGTACATGATTGAGTAACGTATTTTGGTATATCTGGTTTAGCACATGGCATGGTTGTTATGGTTCATATATTTGAGATGATTTTTCATGATTGAGGTACACTCTTGATGTATGGTGGAATATGCATGTGAGACATGCATTGGTTCATCATTGATGATATGGTATAGGTCTATACTTGATTGATGTTATGGTATATGGTATAGGTTGTATTCATGTTTGACATATGGTACATGATTGGATACTTATCATTGATGTTGTAGTTAGTATATCTTATGATGGATATATGTTGGTACACAGTTGATTGATGACATGGTTTAGGTTTTGGTATAGCATAGGTTGATGGTGCAGGTTATAGGTTGATGGTATATGGACAATGATAGGTTGGATATAGTGATAAATTGATAGGTTATAGGTTGATGTGATATTGGCAGTGGCAGTGGCGGTGACAGTGACAGTCGCAGTGATTTTCATTTTGAATCATCTTGTACTTGAACATTTAAGTGGGGTAAAAGGAGGTTGCCCCCTCGAAGAGGCTTATTAGTGATTGTGGTAGTGATAGTTGGTATACATTTATATTTCATGGTGGTGGGATGGGGAAAGGAAAGGAGGTTGTATCCTCCTTCCTATTGGCGTAGGAGAACTCAGAGAGTTGGAGCTTTCTTTAGGTCGGAGCTTGAGAATGAGAGGGTTGTAGCCTCCTTCTAGTTGGATCCATAGAATTTAGTTTGTATATTTCTTCAAGTTGTATCTTTTAAATAGTTGGTTTTATCCTCCTTCCAATTGTAGCTGGAGAATTACGAAGTTTGTGCTTCCAATGAATGTGATCTTTGATATATAAGAAATCATTCCATGGTTTTATGCCATTTTGGTTTCCACATAAATTCTAGTGTATTGTGTATTTGATGTGATGTTGTGCTTCTTAGGTTTATGTTCTCATTGATAATATGCTATTGATTGACACATTGATGATATACCGTTGATTAAATTGAAGTTGATATACTGTGGTTAAAAGTAATAAAATTTCTCATACTAATTCACCCTTCCTCAGTATTCCAACAATTGGTATCATAGAAGGTCCTTCAAGAAGCATTCTAACCACTAGAAGGAGATCATGGAATACACTAAGATTGGAGCACCAGTATTTGATGGTCATAATTATGCATTCTGGAGTACAAGAATGAAGACCTTCTTATAGGAACAAGGATTTGATGTCTGGCGAGTAGTAGTATATGGATTCAAAGAAACAACCACTCCCCCAACAGACAAGGATGGATAGAAACTCGAAGAAAAAAACTCAAAGGATAAAGGTACTATTCCAAAAAGCCTTGTTAATTTAGTATTTGTTAAGGTTATACATTGCAATGATGCAAAGAATCTTTGGGATAAGCTTCTAAAGATTTATGAAGGAGATGACAAAGTCAAGGGAGAAAAAATCCAATAGAGCTACGTTCAAACAATTGAATATAAAGGAAGATAAAGACATTGCAACCTACTTTCTATGAGTTGATGAAATAGTGAATACTATTAAAGTTTTGGGAGAAGATATGAAGGAACCAATCATTGTTCAAAAGGTACTAAGGTATCTACCTACGAGATTTGATCCAAAGATATCAACACTAGAAGAAAGAATAGATCTATCCAAGTTGAGCATGGAAAAGCTACATGGAATGCTCACCGCCTATGATATTAGAAAAAATAAGGAGAACCCTGTCACAAAGGAAGAAACATTCAAGGCATCCAAGAAGACAAAGAAGAAGAACACTCAAAATCCAAAATTATATTGTAGTTGCAATAATGATTCAGAGGAAGAGGAGGAAATGGAAAATTTCATAAGAAAGTTGCAAAGAGGAATCGACAAATAAAAATGTATGATTCCATTGAAATGTTTCAATTGTGGTGGTATTGGTCATTTTTCTTCTAAATTTCCTCATGCTAAGAACAAGGAAATTGATGAACAAGAATATCCTAAAAAGAAAAAGAAAATTCAAAAGGGTAGAATAAACAAAAAGAAATTCTTCAAGAAAATTCTCTACACCAAGGAAGGTAGTTCCTCATTAGACGAGGATGAAGATAGTGACAATGATACATAAAGATTACTCTTCATGGTAGTAGAAGATTTCAAAAAAAGAAGGAGAAGTCAATCTCAAAGAAGAATTAATCAGTTCCTTAGAAGAACTAAATAATGAAAGAAAGAAAATCAAGTCACTCAAGATAGAACTAAAGATGAAAGAAGGATATCAAAATTCCAACCCAAAAGAAATCGAGCAGATGATCAGGAAGTTAAAAATCCAGGTTGAAGAAGCACTCATAAATCAATTGGAAGAGAAGGAAAATATGATTGAAGGCTTGGAAGAAAACATAGTCACTCTAAGAAAAGATATTCAGAAGAAGAACATGCAGCATAACAACACCAAAATATTGGATGATATCATTAAGAGTCAAAGGCCATACTATGA
>JZKD02S1879694.1:52319-63293 GCA_000966675.3 Picea glauca
TCCCAGCATTACCTTTAGTTCCAGTCAAAACAGAGGCTCCTTTTCAGCAGTGGGGACTGGATTTTATAGGYGAAATTAACCCCCATTCCAGCACTCAACACAAATGGATCCTAACTGCCACAKATTACTTTACTAAATGGGTAGAGGCTATTCCAACCAAAAGGGCTAMAGATTCGGTGGTAATAGATTTCCTAGAAGAAAATATTTTATCTAGATTCGGCTACCCCSGAAATATAGTAACAGATAATGCCCRGGCTTTTAAATCTATSGCTATGATTAGTTTTTGCCAAAAATACAATATTGTACWCGGCCATTCTACGGCATATTATACCCAAGGAAATGGACTGGTYRAGTCTTCGAACAAGAGTCTRATCAACATAATTAAGAAAGTGTTGAACGAGAACAAGAGATCCTGGMATGTACATTTAAAATATGCACTATGGGAAAATCGGATTGGTACGAAAAAATCCATCGGCATTTCTCCTTTCCGGATGGTATACGGTACTGACGTGGTATTACCCATAAACTTGGCACTTCCCGTAATGAAACTATGGCAAGATGAGAAAGAAGAACCAAACCACGTCACAAGGAGAATAAATCAGYTGATCGAAGTACAACAACACAGGGTCGAAGTGGACGAAAGATTGMAAAAATATCAAGACGACATGAAAACGTTATTTGACCGTAAGACAAAAGACARAGAGTTTCTTCTGGGTGATTTGGTCCTAAGATGGGATGCTAGGAAGGAAKATTCGGTGAAACACGGTAAATTTGATCATATTTGKTATGGAACATTTAGAGTTGCAACTTCTGAAGGAAAAAAATCATTTTTATTAGAACATCTGGATGGTAAAATCTTCAACGCCCCTGTCAACGRGCGTTATCTAAAACACTACATGAAATAATTGGTTCCCAAAGGATTTCCATTGTATATATCRGTTTGTATTTGCTTTCTATTTCATGAYTCCCTTGAGGTAAGTTTTCATTTTTAATTAATTAGGTCARTATAAGTAGAGATACACAAATTTTCAAATRCATTCAACTCTTTTAAGGGACACTTTTCATGTTTACARGATTTCAGCTTGYGACCTAAAYGAGMGAAAGGAGAAAATAGAAAGTCATATATCGGAGGTTGAATTCAYCRAAAAYAGGTGATATAAAGGTTTTTGGTTGTTTCAAAATGGTAAGTTAAAGGTATGAACTCCCGAGAATTMTGTTCTTTAAGAAAGCAAAGGTCTCCTAAGCGCCGTAAAGGTCCCATCAATCTAATGTTTTCATTTAGTTGTTATTAAAAAGAACAATTACTTGCTCTGGGTCCTAAGAAGTTAACTTAAAATAAAGATAGGTAATAGTTAAGTAAAGCATCTATGGGAAAGCGTTTTCAAAAAATGATTTTAATTTTCGACCCCTGCTCCTAAGTGTACAAAAATTTGTCCGTCACCTTTCTTCTGGTCTTCACTTTTATCTTCTTTTTTCTTTTTTTTAAAGGCCAAGTACCTTTCCGGATTTATATACATAGGGGGAAGAGATTATGTTTTAACTTAGAAAGTTGTAAAGCATATTTTGGAAAGGAAGTTGGTCTTCATAACTCCTCAGTCTCTTACTAAGCAAGTTATGCGTAGCTGGATCCTGACTATTTTGGGTTTTTCAACAGTTTCGAAGGATTGAGCCTTGCTCTAAGGAAAACCCCTAGAAATGATTTTTCCCCTTTTTCCTGCGGGTTAAGGTGTGGTGAAGGATAAGGGAAGGTTGGTATTGAGAAATCAAAGTAAGTTAATAGACCTCCATTGCAAAATATTATACAAATATCACCCCTCATACAAACTGATTGCCCCCACTTCATGTTCTAAAAAGAAAATTATAATACAAATGGTGAAAAGAAAGTCAAATATAATTGTACATCTAGTCTGAAGAGAYGATGAAAGGAAATTCAKAAATGATTTCCCTTGTCTCAGCATTTAAATGCATAAATATATTCCGAAGTGGTGAAAGGAAATTCAGCAAAAAAGGGGCAGATAACTTCAYCGGGGTACTGAACAGGCCCGCTGGAAGTGAAGCAATATCTGAGATGTCTCTAAGGCTGTTATACACAATTTTCACTCTACTCTGGTAATCAAWTTTCTCGAGACTGGATCCACATCCTAAGTCCGGACAAGACTCCCYGTTTAAAAACATGTAATAAATTTCAYTGGATGCAAGCCAAAAGTTACAAGATCTGTTGGATTTCCTAGAACTRTTTTGATTTGTCTTAATGCAGACCTAAATTCAGTAAAGAGAAAGGGAAATTCGTGACAGGGACTATAGTTGAGTATGAAACATAGTTGAGTATTGAAAAGMTTTGCATATGTGAAAGACAAGATYTCCTCTTCCCTCTGTTTATCTTTTCCCTAAAGGAAGTTTAACAAAAGTAAAGMAAATGACTCCATTTACCCAATACAGGCACGTGGTCTACTGTTCTTCCYRTCTTGCAGGAAGACGGGATCCCTATTTGTAGCCTATGTTGAAGCCGCCTTTTTCAACTAGTTTAAATGTTTTTTTTTTTTAAGTCAAATGTTGATTTTTAAGTTCTTTTTCGTTTCTTGGCATTTACCTACTAAAAATATCAATAGYATCGACGTGCAAAATARCRAAGGATTTTATGTTTCATAAGTTACCACTTTGTATYGTTAAATGAAAGTTTTTACTTTTTGTACCTCGGAATATCACTCTTCGGGAGTTACAAGTCACAAGATTTACAAGCCCCGATGTGCGAGGTCACGAAAAGTTTTAAAAAGCTTACCTCAGGTGAAAGCCGAGAGTAAAATTCTTTAAACCCCAGTCAAGTGCTGTCAGGACTTCGCATCTCGGCGTTCACTCTCTCCTAAAACATTACCTTCATAACTCTGAAAGACAAAGCCGCGATACTTTTACATAAGTAACGTGGGTTAGTGTCAGGGGTGATTAGTTTTGACCATGGTTAAAGTCTATTGAGATTTCGTGACTCGACATACGTTCCTCCTGGAAACTTTACCCTCGAAACCCCGACTGGCGAAATCGCGATATATCTCAAACATAATTAATTAAAATGCTTGATCTGGTTTAACTTCTATTTTAAATGAATCACATCATAGTGATTTCAGGATTTCACGACTCGGCTAGCGCTCCTCCTGGAAACTATACCCTCGAAACATCGAGCCACGAAGTCATGATATAAATTAAAACATGATTAATTAAACGCCTAATCCTGGCTACATCCTTGCTCAACTAAATTTAATCATCGCGATCTCGGGTTTTAGAGGCTCGAAAGGTTAGAGTGAAAACTCTCGATACAGTGAACACCGAAAGGTTGATTAAAGTTTAAGTAAGCTTAATCAAAAAATATAAGACAGCTTAATCAATGTTCAATACAAATAATAATATGCACAGTCTACGAGGTAATTTTAAATTTTCATTGCACCAACTTGTGTCACAAACCATCGAAATTTATGGAATTAATTGGAAATGAGGTGAAATGGCAAGTAAGGATAGGATCTTTATTGCTAAATCTGTCTCTAAATATGATTTGACCGTTCTGTTCATAAGGATACCAAGATGTTAAATGATCGAAGATATAGATCTTTTTCCTTTCTGTTATGTTCATAAAGCTCATTTCTATCCCGCGCATATAAGTTTTTCTCAGAAAAACTGATCTATGTATGTATACGCATTTTTATTACAGGAGAGCTAAGTCACAATCTTCTGTCATGGCCTCGCAAAAAGCATCCAAGACAAGTGCTGAGATTTTGGGACAAGGCTCCGATAATGTTTCGGATACTTCACCTCGAAGCGTTGATTCTATACAAACTTGGTCATACATCTCATAGGTTTTGCAATCGGATTTGGTGAACTGTTCAGATGATTCCAGTGATAACAAGAAAGACGACATGACTACCAAATACAATATCGTCGCCTAGGCAGAGATGCACAAAGTAACGGTTAGGACATGTCTTCTGCCTTACTTTGACATCATACAATGGGTGCTAGATCATGTAGATATCCCTACCAGGACCATCATCAGCGAGCAGAAGGTCATTGTTGGGACCTTTAGACCAGAAAACTTATTGGCGATGTATAAGTTACCACCCACGTCGAACTTCACATACAATGCAGAGTTTCTAGAGGGTTTTAAACAGAAGGAATGCGAACAATACATGAAAATCTTATCCGTTTTGATCAAGGATTGGGTCTCACACCCAGCGAAGTTCAGAGTAGATAGAAACGAAGATGATGACCAATAGATTGTATGGGAGGGATGACACCATGCATTGTTTCCTCCCATGGGTGCCTCTGATACATACAGTAGCAGAAGGTTGTTCTTTCAACTGGGACAAACTGTTGTTAGATATTCTGACTAGTCATATTATAGAATATAGGACGTAGTGGGCAAGCGGGAAAGTTGCCTCATTTTTTATGTCTGCATACATCATGGATGCCATGTGCTCCATGACACCTTTTCCCTTAATAAGTTGGAGCTGGGCTCCATCAGAGACTAAGCCTATCCATGTCTGTCATTCTAAGCTTTGGGAGGATATGGCCTCAGATTTTATATATGAAATATTCAATTGGGTAATGGTACCGATGCATGTCACCATCTTTGGTAATCCACCACCCCGAATCTCAGATAGAATTACGGACAATTTGAGCAGGGTGGCCAACTAGTACGTGGAGGAAGAGTTTTCATACATCAGGGTTTTCAGCACTTCTATCCCTCCATACGCTTTACCATTATTTATACCCGATAGTTTGGCCTGTCGTGAGATCTCCATGCAAACTGTGATTGGTGGCATAAGTAAAGAGATGAAGGGGTTTTCAAAGAAGGTATAGCCACCTTTCCCCATTTGTTTAAACACCTATTCTTTATTATATTTCGGGCATGCAAAGGCCAAGGAAACATCCTTAGAAGATATAAAATTAGTCCATATTGAATTCAAGAAACATGACCCACACAGGGTCGTGAGTAATCACTTGGCTAGTTGTGGCCTTAAAAGGTTTGAGCACAAGAATTCGTCTCATGATGATATTTTTCGAGGTGCGAGATCGTATGCCGAGGTTTTGGCTCGGATACAAGCTTTGTCACCCGAAGATAGGGCCGATGTTTTCAAATTCCAAGAACATAGGTGGATTTGCCTTCCCCCAGTATTACGGGGTGAGAATCTGATGACCGTAGAGGTGCAGAAAACAAAAGCCAAAGGCTCCAAAGATTCAGCACCTGGCCAAGAAGAACAATAGGATAAAGAAGAGCAAACTGGGGGCCCGAAACAAGAAGCCAAGTCTTCCAATCCTCGAAGCGAGCCAACTTCGGTCGTTACTCCAGGGAAATCATCTAAACAGGTCAGTAATCCCATTGTTTCTATTACTCCCCTGCAGTCGACAAAGCGAATACCAAATGCAGGTTGGATTTTTGGTGAATAATTAACACCCATATTAGTGGAAGAGCTACCTCCGAATGAACTCTTCTTTGATAAGAAGAGAAAGGTTGTCGTGAGACAAGAACTCTACGAAGAGACAGGTATTGTATCTAAGAAATTTAAAATTATAACCGATGGAAGAACCATGAAGAAAGAATAATTTGCAACGCAAATAGCAGGAGCATTGGGTGCTTTCACTACGAAAAACCAATATTCAGTCGAGACCCTAAAGGATCAGCTGAAGTGAAAAAATCATCTAATCAAGACATTAGAGGCTAAACTAGCTATGACAAAGGCTGCTGCCAAAGATCAGGTGACTGTAACTTTGGAGCAAGCTAGAATAGATGATCTAAATGAAATCGAGCGGCTCAAACATGATCTCAAACAGAAACAGTTGATGGTTCAGACAAGTCAGATATAGATAGTCCAACAAGGAGAATTAATAGAGCATCTTCGGGCCAAATTAGAGTTAGCCAAAGGCCAGGTAATCGATATCGGGATATTTCAATCCCAAGCAATACAAATCAGAAAAAGGTTATCAATGGCGCAACAAGGTCTCCTTGTTAAAGTAGAAATGATTCAAAGTAGCTGCCAACTCATTGATCATATATTGGAGAACCTCTCTCTCAGAGAAAGGGAAGTCGGAGTAGCTTGAGTTGTGTTCCAGGAGGCTATTATAGCCATGAAAAGAAAGGAACTAAGCATTAGTTCCAGTTTTCCCATCTCGGAGTAGACTAGGGGCAATATCTTGTTGAAAGAATGGGAGTGAAATCTATCTAAAGGCAGAAAACAAGCTAAGGAGATAAGAAAATCTTGTGAAGAAACTTTTGATTTATTAAATGGCATGTGGTTGGGTTCTGATGGTGAAAGTAGCATTGAGATACTGGGTCAGATCAATACAGCAAAATATCTGCTAAATATCAAGGAAAATGAAGAAAGAGAATTAGCCGAAATTTTACAAATAACCCAGACAGACATAGTTCAAATAGATAAATGGCTAATTAAACCAAGCATATTATTATGTTCTATCANTGGCACCTGAAAATAAATTTGTTGTCCCTTTTTCTTACAGGCTTCAATGGGATATAGACTACACTAACAATGTATGTGAATATGAAGCCTTAGTATTAGGATTGGAAGCTACCAAGAAGATGAACATAAAGAACCTGGAAGTATATGGAGACGTTGATTTGATAGTCAAACAGATGAATCGACAATACCAGGCCAAACACCCAAGATTGAGAGCGTTTAGAAATTGTGCCTGGGATCTAATGGAAAAAAAAATCTTGTCTGTAAATATCCACTTCATCCCGTGCACCGAAAATTTGCAGGTTGATTTGTTAGCCAAGGCAGCCTTGACATTCTCTCCCCCCATAGCTTTTAAATTAAAATACCATATAGAGGTAAGGCACAGACCATCCATCCCAAACAACATACAACACTGGCAAGTTTTCGAAGATGACGAACAGATCAGGAAGTTCCTAGAAGCAGTGGGTGACTTTTATGAAACTTACATCGATCAAGAGAATCAAAATGATCACACATGGATCATGCAAGAAGGAGAAGACCCTCAGGAGTTCCAAGAAAAAATTGCCAACCATCGCATGTTAGTTTTTAAAAGTAATCAAATTCCAAAGGGACTAATCCCCCGGGAAAGACTTTTCGATCAAAATGACATGCCTTTAAAATCCACTCTCCAACCCCAACCAGAAGAGGTCAAAGATTGCAACGTAGGGACAAAAGAGGAACCTAGGATGGTGAAAATATCAAAGTACCTTCCTCCTGAGGTGAAAAATAAGTATAAAGATTTTCTTACATGATATAAATACATTTTCACTTGGTCTTACGAAGAGCTTAGGACCTATGACACTACTGTGATCGAACACAAGATACCTCTGAAGCCTAGTGTCAAACCCTTTAGGCAAAAACTTAGACAAATCAACCCTATCTTATTACCTGTAGTTGAAAGAGAAGTTAAGAATCTTTTAGACGCGAAAATAATAGTACCACTAAGATACTCCGATTGGGTGGAAAACCTGGTCCCGGTTAGAAAAAAGAGTGGGGAGATTACACTGTGTGTTGATTTCAGAAATTTAAATAAATCTTCCCTCAAAGACAACTATCCTTTACCTAAAATGGATCACGTCTTACAAAAAGTATTCGGAGAAAATAGGATGTCTATGATCGACGATTTCTCTAGGTACAATCAAATTGTTGTAAATGAACAAGATAAAGAAAAAACAGCCTTCACTACACCCTGGGGTACATTCATGTATGATAAAATGCATTTCGGTCTAATGAATGCAGGTGCCACCTTCCAATGTGCTATGGATATCACTTTCGTTGGCGAAAGAGACAAGTTTGTAGTTATATATATCGATGATCTAAATGTTTTTTCTAAGTCTGGCGAAGATCATTTAATACATCTCAAACAGACTTTTGAAAAATGTTGCAGGTTCGGTCTGTCTTTAAACCCCAAAAATTCTCACTTCGCCATGCGAGAAGGTAAACTCCTGGGTCATATTGTGTCCCGAGACGGAATTAAAATTGATCCCAGCAGGGTTCAAGCTATAGACAAAATAAATATTCCTAGAAATGTAAAGGAAATTCAGTCATTCTTAGGAAAGATAAAAATTTTGAGAAGATTTATCCCAAACTTTGTTGAAATTGTGAAATTAAGAACAGGTATGTTAAAGAAAAACAACAAGGTAAAATGGACAACAGAGGCCAAAGAATTGTTTGCACGTATCAAGAGGGTTATAAGCAAGGCACCTGTACTGGCAAGCCCCGACTATCTAAAGGATTTTCTCATTTTCTCATTCTCTTTCGAGCATACCATTGCCGTGGTGCTCCTCCAAAAAAATGAGGAAGGTTCGGGACAACCGATAGCCTTTTTTAGAAAAAGTCTCAGAGACACGGAACTAAAATATGATATAATGGAAAAACAAGCATATGTTATGGTAAAGGCATTAAAATCTTTTAGAACTTATGTATTGCATTCCAAGATAATCGCGTATGTACCTACTAGCTTTGTAAAAGATATTTTAGTGCAGCCTGACAGTGATGGAAAAAGGGGACGTTGGCTCACAAAGATTCAAGAATTTGATTTGGAAATAAAGTCGATGAAACTAGTAAAAGGTCAAGGTTTGTCTAAACTCTTAGCTGAATCTAATTTCAGAGCTCTCGACATAAATAGCATACAGGGATATGGAGAAGATGAATATATGAATGAGCTCTATGAGCAAACAAGTGAAATTAGAATCGAAGAGAAGTTTACCTCCTCTAACTGGTATAAAAACATAGTATCCTACCTACTGACTTTGAAGTGTCTGAGTGATTTATCTCCATCCAAAGCCAGAACGCTAAAACTACATGCAGTCAAATATTGTATATCTGAGGGTAAATTGTTTTGGAAAGACCCACTTGGATTCATGTTGGTTTGTTTGGTTGAATCTAAAATAGAGGAGGTCATAAGCGAATTCCACAAAGGAGTGTGTGGGGGACATCACGCTTGGAGAGGGACAGCTTATAAAATCCTTAGGGCAGGGTATTATTGGCCTAAACTTTTCTCGGATGTAAATGCCAAAGTCAGGGCTTGTGACCCTTGCCAACTTTTCGTAGGCAAGCATAAACTCCCAGCATTACCTTTAGTTCCAGTCAAAACAGAGGCTCCTTTTCAGCAGTGGGGACTGGATTTTATAGGTGAAATTAACCCCCATTCCAGCACTCAACACAAATGGATCCTAACTGCCACATATTACTTTACTAAATGGGTAGAGGCTATTCCAACCAAAAGGGCTACAGATTCGGTGGTAATAGATTTCCTAGAAGAAAATATTTTATCTAGATTCGGCTACCCCCGAAATATAGTAACAGATAATGCCCGGGCTTTTAAATCTATGGCTATGATTAGTTTTTGCCAAAAATACAATATTGTACACGGCCATTCTACGGCATATTATACCCAAGGAAATGGACTGGTCAAGTCTTCGAACAAGAGTCTAATCAACATAATTAAGAAAGTGTTGAACGAGAACAAGAGATCCTGGCATGTACATTTAAAATATGCACTATGGGAAAATCGGATTGGTACGAAAAAATCCATCGGCATTTCTCCTTTCCGGATGGTATACGGTACTGACGTGGTATTACCCATAAACTTGGCACTTCCCGTAATGAAACTATGGCAAGATGAGAAAGAAGAACCAAACCACGTCACAAGGAGAATAAATCAGTTGATCGAAGTACAACAACACAGGGTCGAAGTGGACGAAAGATTGCAAAAATATCAAGACGACATGAAAACGTTATTTGACCGTAAGACAAAAGACAAAGAGTTTCTTCTGGGTGATTTGGTCCTAAGATGGGATGCTAGGAAGGAATATTCGGTGAAACACGGTAAATTTGATCATATTTGTTATGGAAATTTAGAGTTGCAACTTCTGAAGGAAAAAAATCATTTTTATTAGAACATCTGGATGGTAAAATCTTCAACGCCCCTGTCAACGGGCGTTATCTAAAACACTACATGAAATAATTGGTTCCCAAAGGATTTCCATTGTATATATCGGTTTGTATTTGCTTTCTATTTCATGACTCCCTTGAGGTAAGTTTTCATTTTTAATTAATTAGGTCAGTATAAGTAGAGATACACAAATTTTCAAATACATTCAACTCTTTTAAGGGACACTTTTCATGTTTACAGGATTTCAGCTTGCGACCTAAATGAGAGAAAGGAGAAAATAGAAAGTCATATATCGGAGGTTGAATTCATCAAAAATAGGTGATATAAAGGTTTTTGGTTGTTTCAAAATGGTAAGTTAAAGGTATGAACTCCCGAGAATTATGTTCTTTAAGAAAGCAAAGGTCTCCTAAGCGCCGTAAAGGTCCCATCAATCTAATGTTTTCATTTAGTTGTTATTAAAAAGAACAATTACTTGCTCTGGGTCCTAAGAAGTTAACTTAAAATAAAGATAGGTAATAGTTAAGTAAAGCATCTATGGGAAAGCGTTTTCAAAAAATGATTTTAATTTTCGACCCCTGCTCCTAAGTGTACAAAAATTTGTCCGTCACCTTTCTTCTGGTCTTCACTTTTATCTTCTTTTTTCTTTTTTTTAAAGGCCAAGTACCTTTCCGGATTTATATACATAGGGGGAAGAGATTATGTTTTAACTTAGAAAGTTGTAAAGCATATTTTGGAAAGGAAGTTGGTCTTCATAACTCCTCAGTCTCTTACTAAGCAAGTTATGCGTAGCTGGATCCTGACTATTTTGGGTTTTTCAACAGTTTCGAAGGATTGAGCCTTGCTCTAAGGAAAACCCCTAGAAATGATTTTTCCCCTTTTTCCTGCGGGTTAAGGTGTGGTGAAGGATAAGGGAAGGTTGGTATTGAGAAATCAAAGTAAGTTAATAGACCTCCATTGCAAAATATTATACAAATATCACCCCTCATACAAACTGATTGCCCCCACTTCATGTTCTAAAAAGAAAATTATAATACAAATGGTGAAAAGAAAGTCAAATATAATTGTACATCTAGTCTGAAGAGA
>JZKD02S1879694.1:69783-80005 GCA_000966675.3 Picea glauca
TCTTTGATACTATACTTAAAACAACCACCACCCAGGTAGAACTTGAACGTTCATGGGCTGCAATCGAACGGGATATAAACATCCAGAAATAGTTGGAAGCTAGACAGTGACAACCTAGAAATCAACCCTAGCTTCCTTTCCTGAAGTTATACTCTCCTCTCGTTGTTACACCTTACTAACTTTCGGATGCCTAGACACTGTACTTTTTAAAGCCTTAAGTACAGACTTTGTAACAACACTGAGAACACATCCCTCACATACTCCCTTGGAGAAGAGGATGTCTGGTAGACCATCAACTAATCTGTGCTTTCTAAGCTGTTGCATGTATCTGAAATTCAAATGTCCAAACCTTTCGTGCCATATCCTAGTACTTCCATCAGCATGAGTAAGCAGTAAAGCATAATCAAGTTCAATGAATTCAGAAAATGTATACAATCTAGACTGATGATTTACCTCACCAGTTTCAACCCTGGAGTTGGTTTGCATGTCGTATATGTCCATGGAATTTGGTGTGAATACGACTTTCTTTCCGGTTCCGGAATTTGCTATCTGATACACAAAGAGAAGGTTGACAGAAAGCTTGGGAACATGCAGCATGTTCTCGAAGCTTCCATTGGTGAGTTCAATCCTTCCTCTGCCGGTGACTTCGATAGAAGAGTTGTCCCCCATCAGCATAGGAGGACCTTTGCATACATCCAAAGAAGAATAGATTGCTTCTGAGGCAACCATGTGATGTGATGCTCCTAAATCTACGATCCAAGCATCGGGAGAGGAGTTGATGGCAATCAACACATGGATAGAATTGCCTTTCTTGGAATTTGGATCTTCTGGCTTCTTCTTCTTTGCACCCTCAAGGATGCGATCTCCAAGGTTGTTTTGCTGAAGTATCTGAGACATCAGATCTATTTTTTTTTCATGCATGCGGATTCCGAATGGGATCCTTTGTGACAGTATGTGCATTTCTCTCCTTTTCTTCCTTTTTCTCCTTTGGATCCGGAGGCATCGGTGAAGGGTTTTGTGTACCATTCTTCGTATGTGCATGAGATTTCTTCTTATATTTGTCTTTAGATTTCTGATATTTGTGGCTGCCATCATGCACAATGAGTGCATGCTCCCTTGGGCCTTTGATTGCACCCATGTTGATGAGCTTGGTTTTCTCTTGTGTTATGGATTCGATAAAGTCCTCAAGAGAAGGCATCTTCCAGGTGGCCCTAGAGGCAAATATGATAGTATGGAATGTAGATATGAATAATGAGAATTCAGGACCAAGCTTAGAGAGAATGGTGAGAACCATTTGTTTCTCCTCCTTCGATTTATCAACCCTGCAAGCTTTGAGTTGCGATAGTAAATCCTTGAATTTTGTAAAGAAATCTTGGATATTCTCGAATCTTTTTGGATCCAATGTGAGCATCTCCACCTCCAGCATGTGTCCCCTCATCTCATCATTTTTTCCAAAGAGCCCTTCCAATATGGTCTAGGCTTCATTAGGAGTCTTACAGGAAGATATATGAAAAAGCAGATCGGGAGAAATAAGACTGCAAATTGTTCTGAGTGCCTCATCCATGCGATTTAAGTACTTGGAATTTTCTATGGCTGATGTCGGTTATATATCTGTATTCATGGTTAACCTATAGAACCCTTTGGATCAGAGATGTATGGATATTTTCTCCTTCGATGCAAAACAGTTGTAAGGTGTAAGAATGAATTCTTTTTGGAATTCCATCTTTTCATTGTCTTCGATCTTTTGTACCTGCAAAAAAATTTGGTGTATCTTTTCTTAGCAGTCCGTCGGCTCTGATACCATGTAAATTTTTTGACTTGCACAGAATAGATCTATCTAAACAATGATACACACATTTTCAAAGAGAATTGGAAAAAGAAGAAGAAGGAGAGAAAGAATGGAAAGAATTCTCATTAACTGTTAAGAATAATGAATAATTTACACATGATATACTTTGTATATCTCAATGAGTTTGAATTGAGGTGAACCAAGTCGCCATAGTGGTGGCCTAGAGTGATTTGGACACACACCAGTAGTTACGGGAGTGAACTACCACCTATTCTAGTCTCTCAGGCAGTTATGGGAGTGAACTACCACCTAGTTGAGTTAACTAGTCAACTAGTCTTCAGTTAACTGACTGAACAGAAAGTAGTGAGGAGTTAACTCAAGGAATCAAGGCTAATGCGTGACTTTGGTGATGATACCAAGGTAAGGTCTAATTAGCATGGTGATGATCCCAATGTTTCATGGTGATGATCCCAATGCAACATCTAAACTCAACTCAACTAGTCAAACTGAAGTGTGAACTAAAAGAGAATATTCTCCAGGTGGAATATTCTCTCCTAAAATATAGGAGACTGGATAATGACTAATTATAACTAATGAACAAATAAAAACCTTCGGGAAAAAAAAAATCCTAGGTGTGTGTGAAGTAACTCCAACAAATGGATCCACTAGAAATCCACCTACACCTAAGGTGCCCCTTTCTTCCAAGTAAGGTAGGGTAGGTAGATCATGTATGTATATATTTTGTTTCTCCAATTCAAGTTTTGCACAATAAGACAATATTTATATTGAATTTTGAAGATAACTCCATGAAAGAAGAAGAATTACAGGAATGTATTTTGAGCATGACTCCATAGCCCAATGGATAAGGAAACTGATCTCGAGATTCTAGTTTTCTTAGCAACCCACAGGGGGTCATTGTCTCATAGTTGAAGCTAGTTGTTAACCAAAGTTTGGTCATCTATATTTTCCCACTCTTTGATTCATAAAAACATGATATCGAAATATGAAAATTTTTGAACTATTATGGGTTCAATGCATAGCCCTTAGTATCGGCTTCACCACGTTATTTTTTGGATCGAAAATCCAAGTTCGTATGCTCAATATATCCAGGTTTCTGTCATACCAGAAAAAGAAAAATGATTCTTCATTATGGAAAAAATTTAGGGTCCACGACCCTAGTTTTATTCAATTTTTGGGCCCAAGACCATTAAAAATCTTCTTGTTCTAGGTTTAAAACCCATAACAATATTATATTATATTATTCGTGGGCACCCACCATATTCACCACACTCGTGATGCCCTACTCCATATTCCCCAAGACTTAGATTTTTCTCATATCTTCTATCTTTTCTTACTCTCTCCATACCATGGAGGGGGTAGAATAATTCTCCACTTACTTACCTCACCTCCGTCACCTCCAACTTCGTTCCTACACATATCCTTATCTCTCCATCCTTTCTCCTCCCTTACCCCCTTACCTTCCCCACACCCATACTTTTTTTTTTTTCTTAATTCTCACACTCCCTCACCCCTTCCCTTCCCCCCCTCCCCACCCCCCTTACTCTTCTCCCTACATTTCCCACCCCCCTCCCCCCCCCCCCCCCCCCCTCCCCCCCCCCCCCCCTCCCCACTCCCACCCCCCCCCTCCCTCCCCCCACCCCTCCCCCCTTCAGCCCACCCCCCCTCACCCTCTCCAATCCCTTATCCCTTATCCCACCACTCCACACTTATTTTTTTCTCAATTCTTTAGCAAACTCACACTCACCCATATCCCCTCACCACCCTCACTCCCTCACCCCACGAGTCTGCTCCCTAAAAACTACCCTGCCATATCACCCTACGTCACCCCTCACCTTCACTCCCCTCATTTCTCCCCTTCCCTAAATACCCTTTCCCCCTCTCTCGTTCACTCTCCCACACTTAACATATTTCACACTTAATTATTATTTCCCATTATTTAATTATTAACCTTTAACTTCATGCCATATGTGAACCATTCCTTGGATCACATGGAAACATGTTTAAGCTATGGAGAGATGAAACATGGAAGCATGAAATTATGACATATGGTGGTTCTCGGTTTATCGTACCAAACCCATATCGCTTTAAATCTCTTTGATACTATACTTAAAACAGCCACCACCCGGGTAGAACTTGAATGTTCATGGGCTGCAATCGAACAGGATATAAACATCCAGGAATAGTTGGAATCTAGATAGTGACAACCTAGAAATCAACCCTAGCTTCCTTTCCCGAAGTTATACTTTCCTCCCATTGTTACACCTTACTAACTTCTGGATGCCTAGACACTGTACTTTTTAAGCCTTAAGTAGAGACTCTGTAACAACACTGAGAACACATCCCTCACATACTCCCTTGGAGAAGAGAATGTCTGGTAGACCATCAACTAATATGTGCTTTCTAAGTTGTTGCATGTAACTGAAATTCAAATTTCCAAACCTTTCGTTCCATATCCTAATACTTTCATCAGCATGAGTAAGCAGTAAAGCAGAATCAGGTTCAATGAATTCAGAAAATGTATACAATCTAGACTAATGATTTACCTCACCAGTTGCAACCCTGGAGTTGGTTTGCATGTCGTATATGTCCACGGAAATTGGTGTGAATACCAATTTTCTTTCCGGTTCCGGAATTCATCATCTGATACACGAAGAGAAGGTTGACAGAAAGCTTGGGAACATGCATCACGTTCTCAAAGCTTCTGTTGGTGAGTTCAATCCTTCATTTTCCAGTGACTTCGACAAAAGAGTTGTCCCCCATCATAATAGGAGGACCTTTGCATGCATCCAAAGAAGAATAGACTGCTTCTGAGGCATCCATGTGATGTGATGCTCCTGAATCTACGATCTAAGCATCGAAAGAGGAGTTGATGGCAATCAACGCATGGCTAGAATTGTCTTTCTTAGAATTCGGATCTTCTAGCTTCTTCTTATTTGCACCCTCGGGGATGCGATCTCCAAGGTTGTTTTTCTAAAGTATATGAGACATCAGATCTATTTTTTTTTTCATGCATGCGGATTATGAATGGAATCCTTTGTGACAGTATGTGCATTTCTCTCATTTTCTTCCTTTTTCTCCTTTGGATCCGAAGGCATCGGTGAAGGGTTTTGTGTACCCTTCCTTCTTCGTATGTGCATGATATTTCCTCTTATCTTTGTCTTTAGATTTCTGATATTTTTGGTTGCCATCATGCATAGTGAGTGCATGTGCCCTTGGGCCTTTGATTGCACCCATGTTGAATAGCTTGGTTTGCTCATGTGTCAGGGATTTGATAAAGTCCTCAAGAGAAGGCATCTTCCAGGTGGCTCTAGAGGCAAATCTGACAGTATGGAATGTAGATATGAATACTGAGAATTCAGGACCAAGCTTGGAGAGAATGGTGAGAACCATTTGTTTCTCCTCCTTCAATTTATCAACCCTGCAAGCTTTGAGTTGCGACAGTAAATCCTTGAATTTTGTAAAGANTCTTTGATACTATACTTAAAACAACCACCACCCAGGTAGAACTTGAACGTTCATGGGCTGCAATCGAACGGGATATAAACATCCAGAAATAGTTGGAAGCTAGACAGTGACAACCTAGAAATCAACCCTAGCTTCCTTTCCTGAAGTTATACTCTCCTCTCGTTGTTACACCTTACTAACTTTCGGATGCCTAGACACTGTACTTTTTAAAGCCTTAAGTACAGACTTTGTAACAACACTGAGAACACATCCCTCACATACTCCCTTGGAGAAGAGGATGTCTGGTAGACCATCAACTAATCTGTGCTTTCTAAGCTGTTGCATGTATCTGAAATTCAAATGTCCAAACCTTTCGTGCCATATCCTAGTACTTCCATCAGCATGAGTAAGCAGTAAAGCATAATCAAGTTCAATGAATTCAGAAAATGTATACAATCTAGACTGATGATTTACCTCACCAGTTTCAACCCTGGAGTTGGTTTGCATGTCGTATATGTCCATGGAATTTGGTGTGAATACGACTTTCTTTCCGGTTCCGGAATTTGCTATCTGATACACAAAGAGAAGGTTGACAGAAAGCTTGGGAACATGCAGCATGTTCTCGAAGCTTCCATTGGTGAGTTCAATCCTTCCTCTGCCGGTGACTTCGATAGAAGAGTTGTCCCCCATCAGCATAGGAGGACCTTTGCATACATCCAAAGAAGAATAGATTGCTTCTGAGGCAACCATGTGATGTGATGCTCCTAAATCTACGATCCAAGCATCGGGAGAGGAGTTGATGGCAATCAACACATGGATAGAATTGCCTTTCTTGGAATTTGGATCTTCTGGCTTCTTCTTCTTTGCACCCTCAAGGATGCGATCTCCAAGGTTGTTTTGTTGAAGTATCTGAGACATCAGATCTATTTTTTTTTTCATGCATGCGGATTCCGAATGGAATCCTTTGTGACAGTATGTGCATTTCTCTCCTTTTCTTCCCTTTTCTCCTTTGGATCCGGAGGCATCGGTGAAGGGTTTTGTGTACCATTCCTTCTTCGTATGTGCATGAGATTTCCTCTTATCTTTGTCTTTAGATTTCTGATATTTGTGGCTGCCATCATGCACAATGAGTGCATGCTCCCTTGGTCCTTTGATTGCACCCATGTTGATGAGCTTGGTTTTCTCTTGTGTTACGGATTCGATAAAGTCCTCAAGAGAAGGCATCTTCCAGGTGGCTCTAGAGGAAAATATGACATTATGGAATGTAGATACGAATACTGAGAATTCAGGACCAAGCTTAGAGAGAATGGTGAGAACCATTTGTTTCTCCTCCTTCGATTTATCAACCTCGCAAGCTTTGAGTTGCGATAGTAAATCCTTGAATTTTGTAAAGAAATCTTGGATATTCTCGAATCTTTTTGGATCCAATGTGAGCATCTCCACCTCTAGCATGTGTCCCCTCATCTCATCATTTTTTCCAAAGAGCCCTTCCAATATGGTCCAGGCTTCATTAGGAGTCTTACAGGAAGATATATGAAAAAGGAGATCGGGAGAAATAAGACTGCAAATTGTTCTGAGTGCCTCATCCATGCGATTTAAGTACTTGGAATTTTCTATGGCTGATGTCAGTTATATATCTGTATTCATGGTTAACCTATAGAACCCTTTGGATCAGAGATGTATGGATATTTTCTCCTTCGATGCAAAATAGTTGTAAGGTGTAAGAATGAATTCTTTTTGGAATTCCATCTTTTCATTGTCTTCGATCTTTTGTACCTGTAAAAAATTTTGGTGTAGCTTTTCTTAGCAGTCCGTCGGCTCTGATACCATGTAAATTTTTTGACCTGCACAGAATAGATCTATCTAAACAATGATACACACATTTTCAAAGATAATTGGAAAAAGAAGAAGAAGGAGAGAAAGAATGGAAAGAATTCTCATTAACCGTTATGAATAATGAATAATTTACACATGATATACTCTGTATATCTCAATGAGTTTGAATTGAGGTGAACCAAGTCGCCATAGTGGTGGTCTAGAGTGATTTGGACACACACCAGCAGTTACAGGAGTGAACTACCACCTATTATAGTCTCTCAGGCAGTTATGGGAGTGAACTGCCACCTAGTTGAGTTAACTAGTCAACTAGTCTTCAGTTAACTGACTGAACAGAAAGTAGTGAGCAGTTAACTCAAGGAATCAAGGCTAATGCGTGACTTTGGTGATGATACCAAGGCAAGGTCGAATTAGCATGGTGATGATCCCAATGTTTCATGGTGATGATCCCAATGCAACATCTAAACTCAACTCAACTAGTCAAACTGAAGTGTGAACTAAAAGAGAATATTCTCCAGGTGGAATATTCTCTCCTAAAATATAGGAGACTGGATAATGACTAATTATAACTAATGAACAAATAAAAACCTTCGGGAAAAAAAAAATCCTAGGTGTGTGTGAAGTAACTCCAACAAATGGATCCACTAGAAATCCACCTACACCTAAGGTGCCCCTTTCTTCCAAGTAAGGTAGGGTAGGTAGATCATGTATGTATATATTTTGTTTCTCCAATTCAAGTTTTGCACAATAAGACAATATTTATATTGAATTTTGAAGATAACTCCATGAAAGAAGAAGAATTACAGGAATGTATTTTGAGCATGACTCCATAGCCCAATGGATAAGGAAACTGATCTCGAGATTCTAGTTTTCTTAGCAACCCACAGGGGGTCATTGTCTCATAGTTGAAGCTAGTTGTTAACCAAAGTTTGGTCATCTATATTTTCCCACTCTTTGATTCATAAAAACATGATATCGAAATATGAAAATTTTTGAACTATTATGGGTTCAATGCATAGCCCTTAGTATCGGCTTCACCACGTTATTTTTTGGATCGAAAATCCAAGTTCGTATGCTCAATATATCCAGGTTTCTGTCATACCAGAAAAAGAAAAATGATTCTTCATTATGGAAAAAATTTAGGGTCCACGACCCTAGTTTTATTCAATTTTTGGGCCCAAGACCATTAAAAATCTTCTTGTTCTAGGTTTAAAACCCATAACAATATTATATTATATTATTCGTGGGCACCCACCATATTCACCACACTCGTGATGCCCTACTCCATATTCCCCAAGACTTAGATTTTTCTCATATCTTCTATCTTTTCTTACTCTCTCCATACCATGGAGGGGGTAGAATAATTCTCCACTTACTTACCTCACCTCCGTCACCTCCAACTTCGTTCCTACACATATCCTTATCTCTCCATCCTTTCTCCTCCCTTACCCCCTTACCTTCCCCACACCCATACTTTTTTTTTTTTCTTAATTCTCACACTCCCTCACCCCTTCCCTTCCCCCCCTCCCCACCCCCCTTACTCTTCTCCCTACATTTCCCACCCCCCTCCCCCCCCCCCCCCCCCCCTCCCCCCCCCCCCCCCTCCCCACTCCCACCCCCCCCCTCCCTCCCCCCACCCCTCCCCCCTTCAGCCCACCCCCCCTCACCCTCTCCAATCCCTTATCCCTTATCCCACCACTCCACACTTATTTTTTTCTCAATTCTTTAGCAAACTCACACTCACCCATATCCCCTCACCACCCTCACTCCCTCACCCCACGAGTCTGCTCCCTAAAAACTACCCTGCCATATCACCCTACGTCACCCCTCACCTTCACTCCCCTCATTTCTCCCCTTCCCTAAATACCCTTTCCCCCTCTCTCGTTCACTCTCCCACACTTAACATATTTCACACTTAATTATTATTTCCCATTATTTAATTATTAACCTTTAACTTCATGCCATATGTGAACCATTCCTTGGATCACATGGAAACATGTTTAAGCTATGGAGAGATGAAACATGGAAGCATGAAATTATGACATATGGTGGTTCTCGGTTTATCGTACCAAACCCATATCGCTTTAAAGCTCTTTGATACTATACTTAAAAAAGCCACCACCCGGGTAGAACTTGAATGTTCATGGGCTGCAATCGAACAGGATATAAACATCCAGGAATAGTTGGAAGCTAGACAGTGACAACCTAGAAATCAACCCTAGCTTCCTTTCCCGAAGTTATACTCTCCTCCCGTTGTTACACCTTACTAACTTCCGGATGCCTAGACACTGTACTTTTTAAAGCCTTAAGTAGAGACTCTGTAACAACACTGAGAACACATCCCTCACATACTCCCTTGGAGAAGAGAATGTCTGGTAGACCATCAACTAATATGTGCTTTCTAAGCTGTTGCATGTAACTGAAATTCAAATGTCCAAACCTTTCGTTCCATATCCTACTACTTTCATCAGCATGAGTAAGCAGTAAAGCAGAATCAGGTTCAATGAATTCAGAAAATGTATACAATCTAGACTAATGATTTACCTCACCAGTTGCAACCCTGGAGTTGGTTTGCATGTCGTATATGTCCACAGAAATTGGTGTGAATACCAATTTTCTTTCCGGTGCCGGAATTCATCATCTGATACACGAAGAGAAGGTTGACAGAAAGCTTGGGAACATGCATCACGTTCTCGAAGCTTCTATTGGTGAGTTCAATCCTTCATTTTCCAGTGACTTCGATAGAAGAGTTGTCCCCCATCATAATAGGAGGACCTTTGCATGCATCCAAAGAAGAATAGATTGCTTCTGAGGCATCCATGTGATGTGATGCTCCTGAATCTACAATCTAAGCATCGGAAGAGGAGTTGATGGCAATCAACGCATGGCTAGAATTGTCTTTCTTAGAATTCGGATCTTCTGGCTTCTTCTTATTTGCACCCTCGGGGATGCGATTTCCAAGGTTGTTTTGCTAAAGTATATGAGACATCAGATCTATTTTTTTTTTCATGCATGCAGATTATGAATGGAATCCTTTGTGACAGTATGTGCATTTCTCTCATTTTCTTCCTTTTTCTCCTTTGGATCCGAAGGCATCGGTGAAGGGTTTTGTGTACCCTTCCTTCTTCGTAT
>JZKD02S1879705.1:38205-48223 GCA_000966675.3 Picea glauca
ACATGTTTTATTTTGAAAATCCATTTGGAAGATACCACATCCTTGCTCTTCAGTCTGGGAACTATTTCCCATACATCATTCTTTATGATGGATTGGTATTCTTCTGTCATGGCATATGCCCATTCTTTCTTCTGAATGGATTCTGCAAAGCGAGTGGGATCCTTCTCTAAGAGATCACACATCAAATCCATATAATTGGAGAATGGCTTGGGTTTCTTCACTTGTCTCATGGTTCCTTCGGGGGCACCATACTTCTCTCCATATTGAATAATTTCCCTTGCCCAGGATGGTTTTCTCTTGTGCGAGATCGTCATATGGGGAGGTTCTTGATACTATATTATGTCATGATCTTCTAGAATCTTCTCATTAGGGAAAGTTATGACTTCCCTCACTGGTTTTGCAACTCTGGGAGCCACGGGTTCTTCTTCATATACTTCTTCAAGATGGCATATTCTTGATTTCTTGAGTGTTGCATCTTCATCAAAGGTTAAATCCATGCTGATCTCAATATGATGGTAACCTAGTATATAAACTCTGAAGGCCTTGGATACCTCACAGTATCCAACAAATATTCCCTTCTTTCCTGAAGGGTCCATCTTGGTTCTCTTCTCTTTTGGAATGTGTACAAATACTGGGTAGCCAAATATTTTGAGATGGATTACTTCTAGCTTATTTTCAGAGAACATCTATTCAGGGGTATTGAACCCAAGTGCACTATGGGACAATATATTTTGTAAATATACTATTGTTTTTGTTGCTTCTGCCCATAAGTGCATTGAAAGATTTTGATCATGGATCATAGTTTTCACTGCTTCCATTATAGTTCTATTCTTTCTTTCTGCTACACCATTTTTTTGAGGATTGTAGGGAGTGGTGAGCTCCCTCTTGATCCCAACATATTTGCAAAAGTTTGCAAACTCTTTTGATGTGTATTCTCTTCCATTATCTGACCTGAGTATATTGATCTTCCTTTCATAAATATTCTCTATAAAGTATTTGAATTCCTTGAATTTACTGAACCCTTCATCTTTTGATTTCAAAAATTAAACTTAGGTTTTACGATAATAGTCATCAATAAAAGATGCATAGTATACATACCCACTGATGGAGGTTGATGGAATTGGGCCACATACATCTGAGTGAAAGAGATCTAGGAATTATTCTACTTTATTGTCTCTCTTCGGGAAAGGGTTCTTGATGTTCTTTCCTTGTGAACATCCATTGCACACTCCTTCATGGTCAACCTTGAATTCCGGTAGACCTGTGACTGCCTTTCTTACATATGGTAATACTTTGTAGTTGATGTGAGCCAATATTCTATGCCAAAGTTCACATGGATTCTCAATCAAATGGGTCAAGGATGCTTCTGAGTGACCCTTTAGCTTATACAAGCCACCTTCTTCTTTTCGAATAACAATTGCTTATTCCATGGTTTTTCCTTTGGCCCACATAAGAACTTCTCCATCTATGAAGGAAACTATGAAGCCTTTATTTTCTAAATCTGAGATGGAGAGTAAGTTCTTTGTCAAACCTGGTACATATAGTACATCCTTCATATTCATTGGAGTCCTTGAATCAAGCTTGTAGTTTGATTATCCTACTCCCTTGATAGGGTATTGATAATCATCTCCAACTGTAACTTTCCGGGGAAACTTATTTTCTATAAGGAAAGAGAGAATGTCTCTTTGACTTGTCATGTGCTTGGAAGCACCACTATCTATGAGCCAAGTGTCCTCACTAGGTGACATTGATCCTGAGAGGGCAGAGATTAAGACATAGTCTTCAATCTGTTCTTTTATCATCTTTGTGGGTGGCTCTTCAGATTCAATTGCATGGGCATGGTGCCTTTTGTTTATATTCTTGTATTCTTCTTGTCTAGCTAGAAAATTCTTAGTAGTATGTCCCATCTTGTCACAATGGTAACATTGGTAGGATGAGAAATATTTTTCTCTTCTTTGACCTTTCTGAAACTTCTGGAATCTCCTTGGAGGATGAGATTCTTTATGTATGATTTTTTTGGGGGGTGAGACTCCTTATGAGTTTCTTTCCGGAAGTAAGACTTCTTTCTTCCTCATTTAGTATGAGTATCTAGGGATTTTTCTTCATATATTGATAGCAATTCTTCTTGGTTAGCTACTCTTTCTTCTTCTTGAACACATTCTTCCCAAAGACTGTCAAATTGTAGTTTCTCCTTTCTGGCACAAATAGTTTGGATGAATGCATCCCAAGGTCTTGTGAGACCATTAAGGGTTGTCATTATAAGTTCATATTCATCTATAGTATCTTCAATTGTTTCTAGTTGTTCTTTGAATTGTGATATTCTGGAGAAATATTCATGAATTTTTTCTCCTTTCTGCATCCTTGTATTTTTGAGTTGGGTTCTTAGATTAATCTTCCGATTGTTGTTCCTTCCTTCATATAATCTGGTTAGGGCATCGACCATTTATTTTGAAGACTTCTTTGAATCCACTTGAGGAATAAAGTGATCTTTAATAGAATCTACAATGATTATTTTGGCCCTAACTATGTCCTTTTGGTGTTTTTCTTTAGTTGCAACATCGGTGGGTTTTGGTACATTTTATTTAATGAATATTTCTAGGTCATTCTCTTCAAGAATGAGTGAAATCCTATACTTCTAGGAATGGAAGTTTTCCACACCTTCTATCTTGTCAACAAGCTTAGTGCTTGCAGACATCTTTACCTGGAGCTAGGAAAATGACCAAAAATTGAAAATGCTTAGAATTGAATTTTGAACTTAGAGGCGAGTAGCTTGGTGTAGTTAGATTTCAAAAAATCAAAAGTTTTCCCCTTTAAACTTGACCAACAAATTTCTAGATTTGTGCTTCTGGTTTTCTGGTACCAGAAGCACCAAAAAACTAGAAGTACCAGAAAAGTAGAAGTACCAGAAAACCAGAAGCACCAGGCCATAAATCCGTTGGAGTCCCTGAATCAAGCTTGATTTAGGGACCAACAGATTTCTGGACTAGTGCTTCTGGTACTAGAAAACCAAAAGCACCAGTCAGATTTCTGGACTCGTGCTTCTGGTACCAGAAAACCAAAAGCACCAGTCAGATTTCTGGACTGGTGCTTCTGGTTTTCTGGTTCACTTTCTGGGAGTTCTATCCACTGAAAAGGTGCACTGAAGGTGCCAAATATTTCCTTGGGCTAGGGTGCACTTTTCTAGAATACTTTTGGGTTGAAATTCCTCTTCAATAAAAGCCCTAAATTTCTTGTACGACAACTATGACGTTTTTCTTTATCCAGTGAAAGATTCTCTCTTCAGCTTAGCTCTGAAACCATGTTAAGATTTAAGCTATTATTAGGTTTATTTTCAATTTACTATATAACCATAGCATAGATAGGATCATTGAGAGAAACACAATCACAAGATACACAAAATTTATCCTAGGAAACCCTCATGGGGAAGAAAACCCAACAAAAAACTCCTTAATATAGATAGCCAATACAATGCCAAGACAATAAACCAAACACTAGAGAATATCCTCCACTAAGCAATGCAACTCTCTCTCTTCCTTCTTCTGACAACTGATAACTGCAGCTTCCTTCAATACTTTCATACTAGATGAGTGAGCTGAGTGAGTGAACAAATGAGGTGTTGGCTTCATTTATTTATACAAACTGGCAGGTGTTGAAAAGGTGTCTCTTCACTGGCAGGGCCGACTTGTCTTTTTGAGTGGTTAAAACCACTTTAATTTCCCTAGGGGATGACTTCTCAATTTGCATAATATATTTAGGGTTTGACCAATCCGCAAAAGGGGATTTGGTCAATTACAATGCCCGACATGATCAATCCACAAAAGGGGATTGACCTAATGAATAATATATCAATAATAAATAGAATACTCTTTGCAGTTACAATATTTCAACACTTTTAACCCTTCTAATTCATCAAATATTATGGGAAACACATAATAAACCATCATAATTACCTCATGAACCTTGGATGACCATTTTAGACAAAATGTGATGAAAGAGTGGTTTTCATAATGGAAAGAGTGGTTTTGGAATGGTAAAAAAGTATCATTTGGCAATGCAAATGGCGCTAATTTGGGGGCCCAACACTCTCTTCCTATGCGTTTCTAGTTAGTGAATTAGAGCATATCTATTTTTGGTAGGGAGGATGATATATCTCTCTTCATCCCTTCTTTCCCCATGCAGGTTGTTAACATCCACATCAACTTTCACGCAACAACATGATCGCTTAACAATCTCAAACAACAACGTAAGAAAGTACTTACTTGGTCCTCAGTTCTTGTTTCATGACCCAAGTCATGCAGTGCTTATTTACATGTCGGTCACTGAAGATCCTCATGAAAATGTTCATTGATTTCCCTTTTTTCGGCGCATAGAAGCTCCTCTTGTCTGTGTACTTCTTCCAATGAGTTCTGAGTCATGCACTATATTTATTCATTGATGTGGGATTCCTCTTAATATCTCTGTGTGTTGCACTGCAATTCTTCACGAGCATGAGCTTCTTAAAGTGACCTATTTTTTACTCATTGTACTTCCTCAAAGATCCATACCTCCTCAAGTCCATCTCTTCTCGTTCTCTTTCTTCCTTTATGGACCTCTATGCATCATTCATAAATTGCTCGTGCTAAGAAACATCAAACATAGGAGGGCGATGCGTATCCTTTCTTATCCTCCCCTCTTGCCTTTGACCCAATATTTTACCATGCTCAAAGTCCATTCCCATATTTACTCCACCTTAGGTTATCACCCATACATATACTTCATCATCCTTTTTCTAATTCTCATGTTGCTCCACATGCAACATATTGCAATGTTCCTTATTCTCTTCCCACTTCTTCAGTAAGTCAAGAAAATCCTCTATAACATGCTCGAGGCTGTAGAAGTACCCACAAAGAGTGCATGGTTTGGTACAAAATATTGACATGTGACCTATCCCTCCACAATCAAAACAAGTGAGGGATCTACCTCCCCCTCCTCCATATCTTCATCTGTGATTATGTCCATATCTTCCTCTGGGACCTCCTTGATATCCCCCCCTCTTAGCACCACCATGGTCACCCTCCTTCTATTCTTCTTGTACTCAGAATACATCATGGGTATGATATTTCATTAGTTGGAATGACCTACAGTTGTTCAAATAGTGTCCCCCTAGACTTACAAAATTCACATAATGGAGTATGATGCATCTTTTGATATTTTTCCAATGTTGGGAAGAGAGGTGGTATATGGCCCCACTACCTAGAAATTTCATACCACACCATCTAAGGGCCAGTCGAAAATGGAATCATCACACCCATTTCCATATAGTTTCCAAGTGTAGGATATTAATTTGTATGATTCCCCTCTAACCTACACGTTTTTCACCATATGTGCTTGCACACAACTTTTATTTCTGCCATATCTTGAAATTGTATCGTCATATTGGCCAAATGAGACTGTACTTGCACCAAACTTGTTGATGTTTCTCTACCTCTATGCATATCTTCTAGGTGCATCACAATATCCACCGCTTGTACCTGAGTAGTCACCTTTTTCGGTGTAATAGGGACTCAGATATGGGGAAGCAACCTTGCAATGAACCATTCTCTGTGTTGCACAATCTATATATGGAACATCATCCTCTCCAACAAAATATTGAACTATTAGTCATAACCCCACACAGTTTCTCTTGGTTTATGCTTAATCTCCTTAATCTATGTAATACATTGAGACTCTCACTTAGGATTTTGGAATTCCTTAAGCATATATTTCTTGATCTTTGTCATGGACCTCATTTTTCCTGCTGGTGTAATGGAATTGTACTTCATATACCACATTAGGGTTGTGTCCCTAAATGTGGTCTCTATATATGAAATCTTCGATGCCTCATATGTGATCCTCTTCACTGACCATATTGCCTCACAGGTGAACCAATGTTTCTCTGCATCATATCTACCCATTCCATGGAACATAGGTAAAATCATGGTACTATCTTGATTCTCCATCCTCAATTTCAAACTATGTCCTCCAAATGAATTGTTGGGTGTCTAGGATCTTGGTACTGATACTCTTCCTAGTGAAGTAGCACTAATTTCATATTCTTCTTTACTCACCACTTCCCTTCTTTCTTCTCCTACTCTTTATTCTACTCCAATCACCTTGTTGTTTGTTGTTCTTTCTTCTTGGCTACAAATGCACAAGTGGGGTGGTTCAAAGGGGGGGTCACTCCATCGTATTTTAATAGTTATTATGAGGGAACCCAAAGATTTTCCTACCTGCATCCATGCAAGACCATCCAATATCACTAACTCTTCTCCTTCACCACTAGGGGATCCTCCATCTTCCACTCCTACTTATGCTCCTTTTCTCTGCGCTTCATCTTCTTTCGAATTTGCAACACTCCATAATAGCCAATGGGTACATACTTTGTCTTCTGGGACCCTACTACCACTACTACTTTTATCTCCATTGGATACCCTACTCTCAATTTCGTGCATATTCATGGGCCTATCCTCATATGTGATCCTCTATGGTACAATACACTCTTGCGCACTACCTCCTGGTGCAATCTCCTTCCTCTTCATTATGGGCCTAACATATTCAAAGTACATCTTTCCTTTCTTTATATTGATGATGGAATCATTTTTGAAGGCCCAATAAATTCTCATTAGTGTTGGTTATGTATATTTCTCACCTAGGATTTTAATCACTTCAAAATACACCATGGTCCGTACTCTTTCTAGGTTAACTTCAACATTCTCCATCCTACCAATAGAAAAAATATTACATTGGTTGGAGAGGCACAACTAAATTGGTGAATAAACAAGCTTAGGGATTCCCATCGCCTATTACAATTGTTTTGGAAAGATTTTTATGTCAAATCCCAAATATAACATAACATCTCTAACTCCATAGCCAGCGATGTCAGTAGTGAGCCTGAACTCTCAGTTTTTTCATGACTTCTTCTTCCTATTTAGTGGTTGGGTATATGTTTCTTATTCTTTTTTTTTCCAATTCAAACCTCATGGGGAAACCCAAGGGATGATTCCCCATATTCATGGATGGAATTCCTAATAAACCCATTGACATAGACTATTGCATCTAACCTAGAGGTATTCAAACCAAGCACCTACTAGCATGGAACTAATATGATTATGTCTTTAAGGAAGAGGGGCATTGGTTTCTTCTTGTCCTCCTTTAAGAAATTGTTTAATAGTAGTTTGAAACATGCTATACATATTTTCACTGTCCAATATTTGGACAAAGGTCTAAGGAAACCATGAAATAGAACCTAATTATATTTATTCTTTGACAAATTCCCCCTTTTCAATATATAATATTCCTATATTCTTGGGGGAAATCATATTAGAATTTTATTTTTTGGTAGCAACTACCTCTTGCAAAAGGTCAAAATCCTCTTTATAATATCATGGATCATATTTTAAAACTGCATGTCATACCTAATTCAATTGTGATAGATCATGATCCTACATTCACCATCAAAATTTGGAAGTATTTTGATAGTGCACTTGAATAGTTTTGAAAGACTTGGAGCTCTTATCCATGGATATAATAGTTGTTAATTATTAATGAATATGTTCTCTTTTTCATCTCATTAAGTTTTTATAGTTTCCTTGTGTTTCTTGGGTAGGGACCACTCAATAGGGATCAAGGACCCTTTTTGTATTTCTTCTTTTTCATGTTGTTTTGTTGCATTTCATAATTTTTATTTTTTTCAAAGAATTATATAGTCAATCATATAATATTCTAGTGTAGTTTTGCATCCATATCAAAATTACTAATAACTTGCAATGTTCAGTATGTTTCTTGTAGAATTTGTTCCAAGTTCATTGACATGATTATGAGCATATTTTTAGGACTATGAACCCCATATACATATCATTACAACATGATTTGATTTTTTCAATAGTTTACAGAAAGTTAATAAGCTCTTTAGACCTCTCTTGACAATCCTGTAAAAGTTCATGTAGAAACTGTACAGTGTTTGTAGAATTTCTATAGTTCCTATAGAAACATCCACAATTCCTATAGGACAATTTAGATTAAAATTTCTTGTACTTCATGCATTTCATTTTATGATGGTAATAATTGCTAATAAAGGGACAATGGGTTATGATATTGTATCAGAGGTTAGGAACCAATCTCCATGCAACTAGGATAATCTTTCTTTTATGTAGCTAGAATAGTTTCCTTTTCAACTAAGTGTGACTTTCATTCATGCAACTAGATTAATATTTATTTTTGCAGATAGATTATTTCCTTTTCAACTGAGTGTGAATTTCATTCATGCAACTATATTTGTTTTCATTTATGAAAGCAATCAATTTTCCTTCAACAAGTTGTAATTAGTATTTATTCTTATTTGATTTAATCCCCCTGATCAAACATGGAACTAGAATGTTGTCATTCATAACCATAAGATATATGTTCAATGAATTCTACAAATACTTTTCACAACATCTCTAAAGTTTGTACGAGCCCCAGGTTGATAACTAAAGTATCAAACTGAGGAAGAAATAACATTATTGTTGTTGTTTGAATGCCCATCACTTGGAATGAGGAAAAGGTTATGCATACTTGATATGATTTTTTTTTTAAGAATTGAAATGGGCAAGAAGGAGAGTTGAGGGACTTTCATTCAACCCCTCTTAGTACCACCCAACAAGGAATTGTCATCCCTCAACTTCCTAAAGGTCCAAAAAGGCTAAAACTAACAAAAAAATATAATAGGTAGGGAGATTAAATGATCATTTATTTTTTAGACTAGTGAACTAAAACGAGGGAGAAACACGATGTTTTGGCTCTTACACACCTAAAAAATAGATTTAAACAAGCTCTTGGGGTTAATTGGGGCCTAAATCAACTATCTACAAAAACATTTCAAGCATGGATGGGTAAAAGAGAAGAAAACGAAACCTATGATGCCTACAACCCATTGATTTCTTATGGTTGGAAATTGTTAACAACAAGCAAGAGAAGGTGAACAACAAGTTGTTCAAAATTAACTAGGCTTGAAAAACAAGCCTAAATTGACTCGAAAAATGATCTGGGTAAAGTAGAAGTGAGTCATATGGAAATATTTGGTTTTATGACTCAAATCAAATTAATAATAAGTTGATAAAACCATGAGAAAGATATTTTTTGGCTAATAAACAATTTATAAAATGAAATTACTCATTTCCCTTTGATCTCCTATGATCTTAGGGGTGAGTTGGAGATGAGAAAATAAAAATATCGGTGCTCTTATCTCTAGGAAAATAGTGTGTTTCCTTGTGAAAGGGTTCGTTACCCCTATTCAATGAAAGGAGAAATTTTTAGGACCATGGATGGTACTTGTCATGTTAAAATATTTAAGGTGACAATATTTTTTTATAAACCTATAGAGGGGTTGGATAGAGAAAGTTTCTGATAACACAACCACTTTTATAATGAATATATGAACCTTGATATTTTGTAATCCCATTGGTCTTTGAAATGATCTAGGATGCCATAATATAGGGCTCAAGATGGATTGAAAAAATACTTAAGTCATTAAAATTTTAAAATTTATCCAATTTTTATCTGATTAATCATGCATGCAAAGGAAAACAATCCATTTTAAATATCCTCCTAGGTAGGTTCACACCTTTTATCTCATAATATTAAACTCCCACTTGGTATAAAAGTAGTAATATGGAAATCTTTTGGTACAAGTAATCGAATGGCTGAAAGTAAAGTACCATGCAATTTAGAGAAGGAGGGATTACACCCTTCTTGTTACTAGCACTTTTAACCTCTTAAAACAACCTCAATGGAAGGATACATAAGAATAAGAAGCGGTCCAAGATTCCCTAGAGGGAGTTTAGTTGGACTTACCCAAGAAATGTAGTATTTCGATTTATCCTCTTAGTACTATATTTTTTCTTGAAAGTAAATGAAGGATGACTGAAGATATACTGCCAAGATTAGATGAGTTAGCAACAAAAATTCGGGCTTCTAGAGCCTCTGTGCATCCCAGAGTCAAATTTTCCTATGGAAACTTGAA
>JZKD02S1879705.1:48233-71225 GCA_000966675.3 Picea glauca
CAGATTCCCCTCTTTGCATTTTTATTTTCATATCAAGCCTCGACCACTCCGATGAGACACACTTGATTAATGGTTGAGATGCAGTCTCATATTTTCCCTTGTCGAAGTCTTATTGAATTCTAGACCCCGACCACTTCGATGGACATGACCAATTGACGATCCAAATTTTTTGTCGAACCTTTTTAAGGGGGGACCAATCAACAACCTAGATTGACCCCCGGACCTCTTGCAAGTGGAATCGATCAATGGTCCAGATCAAAGAACACTCCCTCTTTCAAATCAGTGGTCTAGATTCATCGATCTAAAAATAATCCATGGGGCCTAAAAATTCACAGATCAACGGATGAAATAGCTCCTCGAGAATAATACGACGACTGCTAAGTTTTACTCCCTTGTGGACCTTGATTACTCTGATGGATTACTAGTGTTTCAATGAAATGGGCATGCGTTTAAGGGATCAACGACCGATATTGATCACTAAGATCGATATGATGGCTACTAAGTCATACTATCTCTATAGTTAGGATTCTGAGCTTCTAGCCAAAGAAGAAATGATTGCAGGGATTTTTACAAGGTAGAGCTCCATGGATTATTTTACTAGTTAATCTCCAACTACCCCACAATCTTTATCTATAATAGAAATTCATTTAGGTAAAAGTAATTGGTGCAATGTTTACCAGGGATAAACCATCCAAGAATCAAGAAGAAGGAAATGGTTTCAAGAAGCTAGAATTGGTTTCAAGAAACATTTAAGGTAATGAGCGAGAGGAATAAAAGAGAAGGAAGGCACCCATTGACAAGGTCGAAACTTTGGGGAATTGAAGAGTTTGTTATAACCATATTTATTTGACCAGAAACTCTGATCATAGTCAGTTGATGAATGCAACAGGAAGCCATATATTCATCCCATGTGTTTAAGTTTTCAGTCTGCAATTATTCTATTGTGTTTGTGTTCTTGTAAATCATTTCCTCCCATTTTTTTTTCTTGTATCAGATATGATTCATAAAATCTCAGACAACAGGCCATTCTTCATGTTCAGTATTACTATACGATGTATGCTAATGATACAAAAGTTATTTCCTCTTAATGTATGACCATTTATTTTCATTTTCTTTATGCATTTGAATGATATGCAGAGGGTACCTCCTTGAATTTGAATGTGTGAATACCTTAATTGTTTGAAGCATGCTTTTGTTGATTTGTTTACTCCTGCTAGAGCTGCTAAATTCTTAATTGCTCAGCATGTTGTTCTTTTCCATAGGTTACAAGATTCATTTTTAACAATGCCCTGTATGTTTATTATTTTTTTCCTATAAACTACCATTTCATCCTCCTTTCAAGATTGATTGTCTAAAACACTTGTGGAAAAATTCCTCTAATAGTTGAGAGAATTTTTCAGTTGATCTAAGACTATTTGAGGTCCTTTATTCTTAAAAAATAAAGAGAGAAAAATTTCCCAAAATTGCACATTTATTTTACTACAAATATGGCCTTAAGATTCATCCTAATTCTTGGCCACTGGGGTGCCTCAACATCATTCCAATAATATCCTGGAACATCTCGAGGGATAACATCCGAAATGGCATTGTTTTTGGGGATGTAAGTTGAATAAATATTCCTTGGTGTATACGACATTTTAAGCTCTGAGACTTGATGGTGAACAAGCATCAGGAAATTGACTGTTAATATTTCACCTGGAGACTCCACGGAAGGACAATCTAGCATATTCCAGAAGACACACTAGAATCCACCTTGATCTTGATCAGATTCCAGTCTATTTTGATCCAGAAAATCTTCTGACATGGAGGAATATCAGAGAGTGTCAAAACTCTTCTTTTTTAGCTAACCCCTATCTAGAAATATCTACTTCTGTTGCTCATCATAATGTTGAATATGTAGATCTGACTGATATACCTGAAGATTCACTCTCTGATGCTAAATTCCCTCCATAATTGTTAATATACCTCCAAAATTCTCCTCTAGAATTTAATCAAGAATTCATTTCGTCCTACATACCTTTCTTGAAGATCCATGTTCCTCCTGTTAAAGTCACCCTCAGATTGCGAGAGGATAAGCCCAATACCCATCATAGTTTTTGTTGGATGTTGGTTTTATATGAGTGGAGGTCAATGGACAAAACTCAATATATGAATGATGTTCAACACATAACTGGACAATAAATCCACAGGGAAGTGAGGGCCACAACTAACTTATGTTAGTGAATTGAGTTGAAGTGTGACCAGAGGGAAGACTTAGTAAGAAATGTGGAAAATATTTCTATGGGAATCAGGCCTTCAAGCAGCTTGGAGAAGAAAAACTCAGACTCAAGATCACTCTTAAGCTCAAGCTTCAGACACTGAAATATGTCCAAACAACACAGTCACAACAACACAATGATCAAACCTAGATCACCATGTAGCTACAACAACTCGACTGGATCCTCCATGCCCGAGCCATTCAGTGTAAGAGGGGAAAATATCACAAGGAAGCTGACTAAAACTAGTCATGACACCGCTGCAATCAAACCTACATTACAACAACATAAAAACCCTCGAATGGATCCTCCATGCCTGAGTGTTTTAGCACAGTTTTTTACAAAGAGATGAAAAGAGGTTGAATTCTATTAATCTGAAAGCCTCAAATCCAATACATAACTAGAGAATAGTTCTGGCATCAAAACACTATAAAATAGGGAGCTCTTCTCAACCAATTGATGACCTTAACAAAGTATCAAAACTAATTATTTATACTTATAACAACTCGCCACTACCAGCAGTGTGACCTGGACACTACAATCAAAGCTTTGCATCGGTGACTTCTTCTATCAGACTGAACGTGCATCCCTCTGTCAGATGCGAGCTCAGATCAACATGTTTTTTGCAGGGAAATCTGTCCACAGGGGTGCTAGGAGCTAACGGTTCAATCCCCACGGCTGGACCCTTCATGCCTTCCATTTATGGAGTGAGCCTAGGTTTCAACCACCAGTTCTATTTTCATTAACTGCCTCCTCAAAGATTGAACGACAGCTAATGCTCACGGGGAAGCTATGCGTTGCTCTAGGATAGGATACCATATAAACACAAGATTGCGGGGCCATCAAAAGCGGTTTGGATTCAGATCATTTTTGGGCCCACAATCCTTCACATTTCACCACGTAACATTTTTTCCATACCATGGTTTCCATTGCGTGACCACTCAAGAAAAATATCGCCCGAGCATGTTGCATCCCCACAATGGACTGTGGTCATAGGTCTGGTCCTAATCTATGATCTGAGCTCACCCGCTAGATTTAGTGCCACTACCAAGCTTAATCGCCCACCAACTTTAGGATCTACCAAAACTGTGCCTTGGGATGGGGCGTTACTTTTGGCGTTGAACAATAACATCTCTTGGAGGATGATTTGATGTGGAGGCCTGACATCAACATGTTGATATGACGCGGATGGAGAGGTGACATGTGTCACTCGAAAATAGGTAGAAAACATATCTAAAACACTTGAAATGAGTGTCATGTGTCATCGCAAGACGGATGCCACGTGTCTGTGCCAACGGCTACCACGAACTTGGTGCTCCAGTGCTCGGGTGCTAGCTCCTTTTCCTTTGGCTCCTCTATGTTCTTTTACCCAGAGCTGGCGATCTGATGACACGTGTCTTTTTGAATCAAATGACCGAGAATTACTTCGGGTCTCTACAATCTGGGAAAATAAAATCTCAAACTTCCTCTACCTTCAACTGATTTTACCCGGAGCTATGGATCTAAAGATGCATGGCTCTCTTGGGATCGACGACTAAGATCCCTTTGTGGCTCGAGACTTTAATAAAATAAAATATCAAACCTAGGATTCTAAGGGATTTTATCCAGAGTCATAGATCTGATGATGCATGGCCCTCCTAAGATCGACGGTTGAGATCCCTTCGTGGCTCTGGGCTTCAGATTTCTCAGTAGTCAAACTTTATTTTCTCCAAGAAAATTTGTTGGAGCTAGGGATATGATGACGCGTGGCTCCTAGATTTGGACTTTGGGAACTTCGGGACTTTAGGCGCTTTCGCACTTCGAGAGGCACTACCTCTAAGATCAACGACTCCCTGTTGATTTTGAGATCAATGGTCCACAATTGCTTCGAGAGTTTGGGCTTCAGATCTCTGGAAGTTTTATGCACTTCTCACTTAAAAAATTTCGAAGCTCATTTCCCCGAATGCTTGGATCAGTTTCCACCTGTCCCCTTTAAGATCAATGGCTCGTGATCTCTTTGGGAATTCTGATCTTTTTATTGCGCTATACTTTGTGAAAATGTGAAAATCTGAATACCCGAGGCCGCTAATCCAATATTCACAGGGGATCCCCACCGTTGCAAAATGTACTCGCCTGCTTCTTTCAATTCAAGTCCGAAATAAACTGTTCTGGAAGTTGTGCTTCATGCTCAAGGTTGCAGCCTGTGTGAAAAAGGACCTGGACAATTTTGTTGTGGGCTTGGGAAAATGGGGACACCAGTGACTAAAACATAGGAGATGAGTGCTTGTCCTCAGATAAAAAAAGAGGGACTTGGGGCAGAGGTTTCTCTCGGGTAAGATATTCAAGGAAAACCAGGATGCACAAATGAACAAGGGAAAGCAGAGAATGATTTACAAGCCGAAAGGGGGAAAAACTTAAGATTTGGTCTACGAAAAGGAGAGGGGCAAGGAAAAATTATAGTCCAAGGTACCAACAATGAACACATATGACAATTGGTACAGGCTCTAATATTTTCACAAATATCAGTAAAAAGGTTGGGCCAGAAATACCCAGCTCTGAGGATCTTATACATTGTGGTCCTAAAAACATGATGCCCCCCACATGAGTTGTCATGAAAGTTAGGCATATCTCTTTGGGCTTCCTGTGGGTCTAGACATCTCAACAGGACTCCCAGAGGATCCTTCCAGTACAAAATCTGATCGATGATACAATACTTGATTGATTTGAGCTTCAAATTTCTCACCTTGTTTTTATCCAAAACATCAGGGGGCCTCAACTTCTACATAAAGTATATGATATCTTTATACCATGGGAATCCTGCTAATTTGGGGCTGACATGAGAGTCTTAACTAGCAATATCAGCTTGATGATTTTTTGAGTCTATATTCATGAAATTAACCCCCAATGCCTCGCAATTTGATTCAGCCAGTAACCTGGATAAACCTTGGCCTTTCACCAACCTGGTGGGTTTGATTTCCAGGTCAAACTCCAAAATCTTGGTGATCCACTTGCTTCTTTTCCCATCTATATCGGGTTGGATTAGTATCTCCTTTACTGAAGCCGAGGGGACATATGCAATAATTTTCGAGTGAAGAATATAGATTCTGAAATCCTTGAGGGCCTTCACCAAAGCATAAGACTGCTTTTCCATGATATCATATCTCGTTTCTGCATCTCTCAGTGCTCTACTGAAAAAGGAAATAGGCTATTCCAGCCCATCTGAATTTCTCTGTAGAAAAACAATAGCTAATGTATCTAATGAAGTGAAGGAAAATATCATAAATTCTTTGGAATAGTCTGGTCTGATGAGAAAAGGTGCTTCAATCAACGCCCTCTTGATTTGGTTGAAATAATTTCTAGACTTAGCAGTCCATTTCACTCCATTCCCCTTTTTTAGCATGGTTGTAATGTATTTAACCAACTCAGCAAAATTAGAAATGAATCTCCTCAGAAAATTGATTTTACCTAAGAAAGACCGAACCTCTTTCTTGGTTGTAGGAAAAGACAAGAACGGGATGGCCTCTACTTGGCTTGGATCAATTTTCACCCCTTCAGCAAACAATATTCCCTAACATTTTCCCCTCTTGCATGGCAAATAAAGTTTTCTTAGGATTGAGCGAAAGGCCAAATCTTCGACACTTCAAGAAGACTTTCTTTAGGTGGTGACAATGTTCTTCATTAGACTTGGAGAATATTGTAATGTCATCTAGATAGATGACCAAAAAATTGTCCTTTTCTCTAATGAAAGTGATGTCCATGGCTTGTTGGAAGGTCACTCCTGCATTCATCAATCCAAAGGGCATTTTAGAATACATGAACGTGCCCCAAGGAGTCATGAAAGTTGTCTTCTCTCTATATTCAGGAAAGATATAGATATGGTTGTACCTGGAGAAACCATTGACCATAGACATACTGGACAAACCCATCACTCTCTGCAAAATGTGCTCCATTTTCAGCAAGGGGTAGTTATCGTTTTTGGAGATTCTGTTCAAATTTCTAAAATCGACACACAACCGGATTTCCCTATTCTTCTTCCTGACATGAACCAAATTAGCCACCCACTCTGAAAAACTCAAGGGGATGATGATATGTGCATCCATAAGCTTCTTCACTTCCTTTTCCATAATCGGAAGCAACATGGGGTTTATTTGTCTGAGCTTCTGCTTGAATGGTTTAGCATCTTCTTTCAAAGGGATTTTGTGTTCAATGATGCTGGTATCATATGTTCTCAAATCATCGTATGTCCAAGAAAACACTTCCGTGAACTCCTTCAAAAGTATGTCATACTCAACACTTTTCTCCTTTGATAATATACTAGACAATTTGACCCATTTGGGATCCTCCTCCGTCCCTATATTTCATTCAGTCACATCAGCCTCTTCAGTTGATCCTTCAACTTTTACAACAACATCATTTATGTCAAACAAACTCTCCAAAGGGACAATTCCATTTGGAATATGGTTGCTAGGCAACTGAACAATACGATGGTTAGAAATCTTATTCATCAGAACATTAGCATGAGGGATTTCTTTAGAATCCTGATCTTGATCAATATGCATATCAAAAAAATCATCCACAGTCTCAAGGAACTTTTTTATCTCAATATCATCCTCAAAGACCTTCCAATGTTTGACATTGTCAGGAATAGAGGGTTTGTATTTTATCTCCACCTCATACTTGAGTTTGGATGGCAAAGGGACCTTAAAATTTCTTGTTGAGACCGCCGAGGAATCTGCCACAGATTTCTCCTCCCTTGGAATAAATGAAATATTAAATGCCAAGAAGAAACTGTCAATAATATCCCACACCTCATTTCTATAGGTTTGTAACCTTGGGTGCTTATCCTGATACATATTTTTTATTTGATGAAAAATCATCTCAGCGTCTCCAAACACTGCTAGCTCCTCAACTTTCATATCCTTGTCATCTCTCAAACCCAAGACAAGAGCCTCATATTCTGCAACGTTGTTTGTTGTTTCAAATTCCAACTTGCAGGAAAGAGCTATAGTCTCTTGGGTAGGGGAAATAAAAACCACTCTAGCACCAATACCTTCCCTAGAAGAGGCCTAGAAGAGGCCCCATTTTCCAAACAGAGGTCTTGGGGGAATAATCTTCACAAAAGGTAATCAACTATCTTCTTATTTCAATAGGTGGATGAGGAAAATCAGAGAGCTAAAATATACTGGTTTCTAAATCAGTATCGACTAAGAAAATGGGGTGGTTGATGGGATTGGATTCATCACTAATAATGTAGGAAAGTTGTGCTTCTCTATAAATTATTCTATGTTCCCCTCCAAATATAGGGATGGTGGAATATGGCAGATCCATCTGCAAAATTCCCCCTAGTATTTTGATCCATGAACTGGACAAGAGCATCTAGATCTTAGGGTGGACATCATCTACCACTATGTCCATGGCCACACTTTTCATTGGAAAATGAAATAAGGAGACCGCCAGATCCTTAATAAACCTGAGGCATTTCACCTTCCTAGAATCAAATGAATACAGGTCATGGTAGGTTTTTGTAACCTCCAACCCAAGCTCATCCATGACAATTTTGGGCATGAGATTGTGAGATGCCCTCGAATCCATTAAGCATTTGTGCAACACTTTATCATGAATATTCAGCAATGTATAGAAAGGAGGGGAGGAATCATCTCTATCCTCTACCAAAGGTCCTAGTATGATAGCCGTATTTTCATCTTGGAGGTTGACTGAGTCAGTGGAATGAGATGAAGGTTCAGGATGCAACATTTTTGAAAGGCATTTTTTGAAACCCTCACGCTGAACTAACTCTGAAAGAGACATAGGGATCCTAATATTTTGAATTTCATGATCAAAGCTAAAAGAGGAGGTAGGCTTCACAACCTCCATTTCTGGGATGGGGCCTTTGATCGGGGCTTTGCCTCCTTTTCTTTAACGCCATCTGCCACATTTTTAGCCATTTTTTTGGTTCTAACAGGTTGATCAGGAATGTTAGGCTTTCCTTATTTCTTATGGGACCTAAGGTTATATCTATTTGGATTGTTTCCATTCCTTTCCCCTTTACTCAACTCATTTAGTTGACTATCCATGAGAGACTCCTCATATGCATCTTGGGTTAAATGAGGAAATGAGGAGGTGTCTCCAAGACAATGGATTTTAGGATCAAGCTCTTCTTCCTCTCCTTGTTCATCAGTAACAAGGCTATTTTGGAGAGGATATTGAATTCTCTGATCATTTTTGTCCATGTTTCTTTGGTCTCTTTGGATGATCTAAGGAGCATTGTTTGGTCTTTCGAAACTACCCCTATTATCAACATTTTAAGGATTCCTATAGCTCTTCTTTCCTTCCAATTCCAACCTTTCCATTCTAGCAAAAAGTGATTTTAGTATCTTGGTTACTTCATCCATTTGAGGGGGAGAAGTAGAGGAAATAGAATTTGAGGCCTCATACCTACACTGTCTTCTGTCTCTATCAGCCTTACTCCTAATCTTGTCAACTACCAATATGTTGGATTCTACTTCAAGGGTTGCGTCTTGCATATGAGCAAAGGAGGTAGCTCTTCTTTCTCTCAACAAAAGGCAAAAATCAGGGTCAAAAGAACTAGCATAAGTCATATTTCCAGAGGTTTATGTAGGCTTAATTTTAGTGGGAATATTTTTATACATCTTATTAAATCTCTTCGAGAAGTCTGAAACAACTTCCCCCTCTTCTCTCTTAAGTGCGCCAAATTTTGTAACATAATAAAGGAGATCTTTTTTATTCCCCCAATGTCTCAAGAATTAATCATCTAGAGCAACAATCCCATCAAAATATCTAGGAGGCAAGTCCTTAAACCAATCCCTGGCATCACCATCAAGGCTTTGTACAAAAACTCTCATCCACACATCTTCATTTTCGATGGCCTGAATCTTTGCAAATTTATAAAAGGATGAAAGGTGTTCTTCTGCAGTCACGTCTCCCTCCCCTATGAACTGGGGCATGTCCTTAAGGTATTTTTGGTTAGGAGAGAATTCATAGGCCGAGGTAAAACCATAGGGGTGTATCTAGCAGCTAATATCTTGGACATCATGTTCCTGGGAGGATTACCACCGCCATTGGGATGTGAACTAGAGGAGAACCAGGGGGAGATGGGGTTTGAACAGGGGAAAATTGAACTGTGCTTCTGGGAGAAAGGGGAAACAACTGAGGATTTGGAGAGAAATATATGGTGCTCGAGGAATCAAAGGTTCCCCTTTCTTCTAATGCAACAACTCTAATAGGGGGAGGAGTGGTAAATATCGGAGTGGGAAAATAATCTGAGGTCCTGGGTCTAAACCACTATACAACTTCAGGGGAAACAGGGGTGGCAAATATTTCTCTTTCCAAACTGAGACTAGGATGGGACAAATCAATAGGAACACTCCCAAACTTTAAAATTCTTGAAACTCCAACAGATGGTAGAATAGGAGAACTAGAAGTGGTTAATGGAGTTTTTAAAAAGGGATTAAGAAAATTACTAGGATCACCTGGTACAGTAGTTGAAGTACCTTCCTAAGGGATCTTTCCTTTTTTGATAATTTTCTATGGGTCAGCTTCAGGCGTTGTTAGAGGAAGTTGTAGAGTAGACCTCGTGTGTCTACCTTTAGGAGCCACAACTGAAATAATCGAGTTGCCAGGTGCAATTTGTAATCTTCAATGGTACTGATAACTAATGCACTGTCAGAATCAAAACTTCTTTGTCATTCTATCCCAGGGAAATGTCTTCAATTCATTCCCCGACAATGACGCCATGAATGTTAGCACTGAAAGTCACACTCATATTGCGGGAGGATAAGCCCAGTACCCATCATATTTTTTGGTGGATGTTGGTTTTATATGAGTGGAGGTCAATGGAAAAAACTCAATATATGAATGATGTTCAACACATAACTGGACAAGAAATGCACAGGGAATTGAGGGCCACAACTAACTTCAGTCAGTAAATTGAGTTTAAGTGTGAGTAGAGGGAAGACTTAGTAAGAAAGGTGGACAAGACTACTATGGGAATCATGCCTTCAAGCAACTTGGAGAAGAAAAACTCAGACTCAAGATTACTCTTAAGCTCAAGCTTCAGACACTGAAATATGTCCAAACAACACAGTCACAACATAACAATGATAAAACCTGCATCACCATGTAGCTACAACAATTCGACTGGATCCTCCATGCCCGAGCCATTCAGTGTAAGAGGGGAAAAGATCACAAGGACGTTGACTAAAACTGGTCACGATACCGCTGCAATCAAACCTACATTACAACAACATAACAACCCTTGACTGGATCCTCTATGCTCAAGTGTTTTAGCATTTGTTTTACAAAGAGATGAAAAGAGGTTGACTTCTATTAATATGAAAGTCTCAAATCCGATACATAACCAAATAATAGTTCTGGCATCAAAACATTACAAAATAGGGAGCTCTTCTCAACCGGTTGACGACCTTAACAAAATATCAAAACTAATTATTTATACTCAGAACATCTCACCACTATCAGTAGTGTGACCTAGCCACTACAATCAAAGCTTTGCGTCGGTGACTTCTTCTATCAGACTGAACGTGCATCCCTCTGTCAGATGTGAGCTCATATCGTCATGGTTTTTAAAGGGAAATATGTCCACAAGGGTACCACAAGCTGACGGTTCAGTCCCCATGGTCAAACCCTCCATGCCTTCCATTTATGGAGTGAGCCGAGGTTTCAACCACCAACTCTATTTTCATTAACTGCCTCCTTGGAGATTGAACAAGACCTAATGCTCAAGGGGAGGCTACACACTGCTCTTGGATAAGATTCCATATAAACATGAGATTGTGGGGCCATCAAAAGTGGTTTGGATTTAGACCATTTTTGGGCCCAAAATCCATCACATTTCTCCATGTAGCATTTTCTCCATACCATGGTTTCCATTGCGGGACCGCTCAAAAAAATATATCATCCAAGAATGTTGCATCCCCACAATGGAATGTGGTTGTAAGTCTTGTCCTGATCTGCGATCTGAGCGCACCCTCTATATTTCGCGCCACTGCCAAGATTAATCGCCCACCAACTTTAGGATCTGCAAAAAGGGTTCCTTGGGATGGGGTGCTAATTTTGGCGCTGAATAATAACAACTCTTAGAGGATGATCTTATGTGGAGGCCTGACGTCACCATGCTAGTATGACGCAGATGGAGAGATGACATGTGTCACTTGAAAACAGGCAGAAAGCATGTCTAAAATGCTTGAAATTAGTGCCATGTGTCTGTTCTAGAAGGATGCCACATGTATGTGCCGACGACTTCCACAAACTTGGTGCTCCAGGGCTCGAGCACTAGCTCCTTTTCCTTTGGCTCCTCTATGTTCTTTTACCTGAAGCTGGTGCTATGATGGTGCGTGTATTCTTGAATCGAATGACCTAGAATTACTTCGAGTCTCTGGACTCCGGGAAAATGAAATCTCAAACTTCCTTTGCCTTCAGCTGGTTTTACTCGGAGCTATGGATTTGAAGACACGTGGCCCTCGTGATATCGATGGCTGAGATCCCTTCGTGGCTCCCAAATTCGGGAAAATAAAATCTCAAACCTGGGCTTCCAATGGATTTTACCCAGATTCATAGATCTGAAGACGCGTGGCCCTCCTGATATTGATGGCTGAGATCCCTTCATGGCTCCGGGCTTTAAACTTCTCAATAGTCAAAATTTATTTTCCCCAAGCAAATTCATTGGAGCTAGGGATATGAGGAAGCGTGGCTCCTGGATTTGGATGACCGAGATCCACTTCGGGTCTCTAGGATCTGGGAAAATCGAAACTCGAATCTTTCTTACCTTCTATGCTTCTACCCAGAGCTATGGATCTGAAAACATGTGGCTATTGTTGATCAACAAATCAGATTCATTTCGGTCCTTTGGTCACTTTGGCACTTTGGGCACTTAAACACTTCGAACACTTCAAGACTTCAAGTGATTCAACACTTTGGGAGGCACTGCCACTAATATCAATGGCTCTCTGTTGATTTTGAGATCAATGCTCCACGATTTCTTTGGGAGCTCGAGCTTTGACTCTCCGAAAGTTTTATGCACTTCTCACTTCAAAACTCCTGAAGCACATTTCCCCGAATGCTTGGATCAGCTGCCACCTATCCCCTTTAAGATCAATGACTTTTGATTGCTTTGGGACTTCGACCCTTTTATTTCACTATACTTCATGCAATTCTGAAAATCTGAATACCCTGGGGCTGCTAATCCAATCTTCACAGGGGATCCCCACTGTCACAAAATGGACTTGCCTACTGCTTGCGATTCAAGTCCAAAATAAATTGTTTTGAAAGTTGCGCTTCATGCTCAAGGCTACAGTCTATGTGAACAAGGATTTGGACAATTTTGTTGTGGGATTGGGAAAATGGGGATACCAGTGACTGAAAAATAGGAGGTGAGTGCTCGTCCTCGGAGAAAAATAGAAGGGATTGGGGCCGAGGTTTCTCTCAGGTAAGATATTCGTGGAGAACTAGGATGCACAAACGAACAAGGGAAAGCATCGAATGATTTACAAGACAAAAGGGGGAAAAACGTAAGATTTGGTCTACAAAAAAGAGAGGGACAGGGAAAAATTACAGGCCTAGGTACCAAAAACGAACACAGACGACTCTAGACAACATTATGTGATAACACCTCCTTTGTCTTTTTAAGCCAATAATATCATTCTGCAAAATATTATGGTTGGATTAGATGGAGGAAGACCTGGGGGAAATCAACCCCCCCCCACCCCCTATAAATCCTTGGTTCACTTCCAGATTTTCCCCATTAAATCTGCCCCAAATCACCCATGACCTCCTTAATAATTACATGAAATATATGCCCAAATTTGATGGGGATAAAACCCATTCAGATGAAGAGTGTATGAGGGATTTCCGAGACTTTATAGATAACCAATTTATAGAGCATGAAGATGTATTGATGAGATTATTTGTCCAAAATATGGGGGGATATGTTAGGAAACAGTTCAAAGAGTTACAGGTTTCTTCAATTGTTAGTTGGCTAGCTCTAGAAGCTACCTTTATGAGACAGTGGGGTGAGAAAATGGATAGCCTATACTACCTGGATGAATTTGGTTCACTCAAGAAAAGAGCCAATGAAACTACTGATGATGTTAACCTGAGGTTTAATAAGATATATAACAAGATCCCTGTAAATATAAAGCCATCGCAAAGAGTAGCCAAAGCGACGTACGTTGGGGAATTTGATGTTGATTTTTCCATGACTCTAAGAGAAAGAAGATCCTTGACCCTGTTAGTAATGAAAGAGGATGAAATAGACATTGAAGGGAATATAATTTCATCAATAAATATGAAGRAAAAACAAGATCAAGMAAAAAATAAAAAGGTCATGGAAGACTGTGGTACTTTCAATCCAAGTAGAGAACCGCAAGAAGCAAAGATGGATGAGATGTCAAGATKGATCAAKAATATGACAAAAAAAATGTCCATATTTAAGAAAGAGCATAGCAATGAAAACATATCCTCTCAAAAGGGAAGCATAAGTAATCCTACCCCTAATCAATTTAGAAGACCTCCTAATCCACAATTCATGAGAAGGGAGAGAAGGAATGAAGAACAACCCATTCATCCCCCTGTAAAAGAAAACAATGATAACAACTTTATTGAAGAAGTAGTGTATGATGGATATGATGAAAACACATAACAAATACACTTACTTCAAGATGAGAATGATGTCTTACATATAACTCAAGATGACTATGAAGGGTCACTAAATCCTAAGAAATTGGTGCTTGATTCTTAGCACAACAAAGGAGCTTTATCCTCAACTTAGTACATAATTTTTGTTGATGCACTATAGGATGAGATGCATAAGAACTATGATCTCAGGCCTAGGAATAAAATAGTTGTTGCATATTGTCAACCTCATGCTAATAAAATGGGTCCAAAGTTGTCCAAACATAAATATAAAGAGATTTTGGACATCCCTCGGGTAAATGAAGTTTTGGAGCCTCTAAAAAAGGAAAAAGAAACTAAAGAATTTGAGGAATTATTGTAACCTTTAAATATTGAACATGAGCTATCCAAGATCAATATTCCTATACGCTTGGTGAAGTTGGCTAAAAACCCTTCATACTATTGAGGAAAATATGGCTTATCTTACTAAAGCACTTTCATATCTCGCCTGGCTAAGGAAAGATAATTGGGAATATCACCCTATGTTTTATAGCCTCAAAAAGTATTTCCCAATCCACAAGTATTAATTACAAGGGCTTAGGATGATTTTTTAAAATGAAAATATTGTAAAATGTGAAATTTTTATATAATTTTCTTAAAATATACAAATTACAAAAAATAAATGTGGAGATCAAAAGAAAAAGTAACCAAGTCATAGATTCACACAAATGAGATAGAATAACAATCGCTTTATTTCATTCCAATGAATCAAAAGTATCTTTCTCTTTACAAAATCCCTGTGGGGGCATGGATCAAGGTCAAATCTAGATATCCCCGATGAAAACCATACAAAAGGACTCTGACAAGAAGTAAAAACTGAATGTTAAAATCTGGATCAGCTTGCCATAGACTACTGCCAATTTGACTCTGCACAATATCCTTTATCAGTTATGAGACTTAATCCATAAACAAACAAGTATACACAGACTATCAAATATAGATCAACACCTCTAAAACAAGCATCTGAATGATATTGTTCATATTTGAAACTTGTTGTCTATAATAGGACCCTGTTATCAAAAAGAAAATTAGGCCTTTAATGAATTGAAGAATGAATGAAAACTGAACTATCTCATGAAAACAAATGAGCAAACCTTAGTATTTGTTTCTCCTTCTATTCTCCCCTTGTTCTTCCTTCTCATTTGGCTTTTATGCATTCCAAATCAGTTGAAGTAGTTCAACTACCTCCTTTAGTTAAGTTAATTAAACTTAACTAATTTTAGTTTAGGGGAAGTAATAATAATAATAATAATAATAATAATTAAGGGTCTTTATTAAATAATAAATAAGTAGGTGGGACCCCTTGTGACTCCCTTGTATTTCTTTACAAAAATAAACACAAATATACAACCAATTAAACACATGCCTCCTTGTAACTCCCAAAAATATTTCTAAAATTTGAATATTAAATATCAGAAATAATTCAAATTATATCCAAAATATGTAAATAACCACCTTATCCAAAAAAAATAGTTTGTTGTCCAAAACTTTCTGCAGTCCATTGTCTTCAACAAATCAACCATAAACACATAAATCGAAATCCATATTTGCCACTTTGAGAGACAATCCTTCTTTTGTCACTATCCTTAGGTTGATTCGAACCTTGAGGCTTAATATCACTAATAACATGGGAGAAATCGTCCCTCAGGTGTATACAGGAGGACATTGATCTTCCTGTTGAAAAGTCAACAAGAAACATGTGTCTAATTTAGTTTTCCCTTAATTAAATTAGACAATAAATATTAATGTATTATCTCATTCATAACTGAGTGATTTGGAATTGTAACAGAATTATAAGTGTAGTTAAGTGAGTTAATCTTAGTTGTATTAGTGTGAGTTCAGTGAATTAATTATTCATTAATTCACAATCAGTTAACTCACATGCAACTGAAGGTTCGCCACAGTTAAGTACATGCATGTCATTCCAATGGACACCAGTTGAGATAACAGGTGAAAGGGACAGTTTGGCTATCAGTTGTGATTTGTTCACACATGCAGTGAATATGCTTATGAGCATGTACAAAGGAAGCATTTGCATTCATTCGATTCATTGTGAGAATTCGGATAACAGAGTTTGTGCAGAGGAGGCAATGTGAGACTATTGTATTGTACTGAGAGCTCTTGGATTAGAGTTTTGTATGAGATTGTTTCATGATTCATTATATACATAATATATGATAGTGGGGTTTTTAGCTTTACGCTTTCCCGGTAAAAANAATTGTAACAGAATTATAAGTGTAGTTAAGTGAGTTAAGCTTAGTTGTATTAGTGTGAGTTCAATGAATTAATTATTCATTAATTCACAATCAGTTAACTCACATGCAACTGAAGGTTCGCCACGGTTAACTACATGCATGTCATTCCAATGGACACCAGTTGAGATAATAGGTGAAAGGGAAAGTTTGGCTATCAGTTGTGATTTGTTCACACATGCAGTGAATATGCTTATGAGCATGTACAAAGGAGGCATTTGCATTCATTTGATTCATTGTGAGAATTCGGATATCAGAGTTTGTGCAGAGGAGGCAGTGTGAGACCATTGTATTGTACTGAGAGCTCTTGGATTAGATTTTTGTATGAGATTGTTTCATGATTCATGATATACATAATATATGATAGTGGGGTTTTTAGCTTTACGCTTTCCCGATAAAACTTATTGTGTTATGTGTTATTGATATTTCACTGTGTGCTTATGGTTGTGTTCGTGGTTTAAATTGCTTCCGCAAAAGTAATAGTAGAAGCGATTTTGTATTTAACAATATAGGAACTTGTTAGATCAGGAGAATCGCAGGAATACATTAATTTGTATCGAAATTTCTACATGGTATCAGAGCCACGGAGACCATGGAGTCACGAAAGTGAGGTGCGAACATAATTGCATTCTCGCAGGTCTCGCCTCTAGCCGGGTGCGAACTGTAGTATTGAAAACTTCCAGTGTTTTCAAGAACAAAAATTCTCGCACCCTAGACAAAGGCAAGGTGCGAACTTCATTGGCATTCTCGCAGGTGAATACACTAACAGGGTGCGAACTTCCCAGGGCATTCTCGCAGGTGAATACACTAGAAAGGTGTGAACAGTATAGGCATTCTCGCAGGTGAATACACTAGCAGGGTGTGAACAGAACAAGAAAAGTTCGCAGGCTATACACAGGCAGGGTGCGAACTCCCCTCAGGTTGCTCTCAGGTAGGGTGCGAACCTCCCAGGGTAAAGGGAAAGTGAAGGGGTTGAGTTTTGGATTGGATAACATTCAAATTTGCAATATTTTCTTGGTGCGACACTTGATTCAAGATCGAAATGTCTTTCAATGGCTTGAGGTTGGAGTATGCACTTGAGGGCAACTCTAACTACATTGCATGGAAGGACAGGATGGAGGCAGTGCTCGAAGACAATGGCTTGAAGGGTTACATTGACGCAGATGTTCCTGAGCCAGATGCGACAGACACTGCAAATCTTGATGCATGGAAAAAGAAAGTGGCGAAGGCGAGGAGGATTCTATTGGAGGGAGTACGAGACCACATTGTCTCAAGTCTCCATGGGAAAACCANGTGATTTGGAATTGTAACATAATTATAAGTGTAGTTAAGTGAGTTAAGCTTAGTTGTATTAGTGTGAGTTCAGTGAATTAATTATTCATTAATTCACAATCAGTTAACTCACATGAAACTGAAGGTTCGCCACAGTTAACTACATGCATGTCATTCCAATGGGCACCAGTTGAGATAACAGGTGAAAGGGACAGTTTGGCTATCAGTTGTGATTTGTTCACACATGCAGTGAATATGCTTATGAGCATGTACAAAGGAGGCATTTGCATTCATTCGATTCATTGTGAGCATTCAGATATCAGAGTTTGTGCAGAGGAGGCAGTGTGAGACGATTGTATTGTACTGAGAGCTCTTGGATTAGAGTTTTGTATGAGATTGTTTCATGATTCATGATATACATAATATATGATAGTGGGGTTTTTAGCTTTACGCTTTCCCGGTAAAACTTATTGTGTTATGTGTTATTGATATTTCACTGTGTGCTTATGGTTGTGATCATGGTTTAAATTGCTTCCGCAAAAGTAATAGTAGAAGCGATTTTGTATTTAACAATATAGGAACTTGTTAGATCAGGAGAATCGTAGGAATACATTAATTTGTATCAAAATTTCTACACTTTCTGAGTCATTTGAAGGAGGTGAGGGGGAAGCAACAACTTTAACTTTGTCTTGCACATGGGGAGCCTCGGTTTTAAGTCATTTGCTAGCATGAGAGGACTGAACAAGTGAGTGTGCAGGGGAAATTTTAGCGTTTGGGTTTATAGGTGGAGGAGGAGGAGGCAATGACAATTTGGGCCAGCCACGATGGTGGGAGACTACCGGATGAACAAACTCCTGCCATCCATCATTTTCAGGAACTTCTGGTTGCATAGATACATGGGGAGGCACATGAATACCAGGGATATTTTGAGGCTAGAAGGGAGGCCTCTCTGGTCTAGTATGAAATATCCCTTTCCCAATCCAATTGAAGAACCCAACTTGAAAAAGATGGTTCAACTCCTGAGGATCGACATCAAAATGAATTGAGAATCTGGGCCTTCTAGGCGCTCTTTTCCAGTTACCTCTTCCTCTATTGTTTCTTCCATGACTACCTCTACTTAAGAAACCCATCCTGTATGCAGAAATTCATTATCAACTAGCCCTTAATACACCATACATGACATTCTCTTTATATGAAACAAAGTTTGGCTCAAAAATTGACACAAGACCCATGCAATTCAATCCATAATTTTTTTTTAATAATTTCCAAATGAGCAGGGGGTGAAATAGGGTTCATGGGATATCTGGAGGGATTATAATGAGCGAAAAAGTGGTATCATGATAGGGAGTAATAACACGAGTAATACTCAACAATTCATTAAATAATTGACTGTGCAATCAATACCAAAATATATCAGCTGCCACCTATTTATGTGTCATATCTTTATCACTGTCATACATAGTTTTAAATTTATTTAATAGAATAGGGTGTGTAAAAATGAAATTGGGATTGTGCGGGGGGGGGTATAATGATAGAAAAAGTGAGAGTATGACAGGGAATAATATGGATATTGTTCATAAAAAACAATTTAAATCAAACAACAACCATAACTCTGTTCAGACCACAAGTCAATAAGCATCCACTCTAAAACCAAAATCATTAAACTATCCCTTATTTACAGACAGAATGCTTGTTGACTTCAATCAAAAAATAATTCAATTGCCCATAATTCTTCAATTATATCAATATTTGCATCTTATACAATAACTATGCAACATCATATTAATATCATTTCCACTAACATCATAACCATTTGAGCCACAGTCCTTTCTGTTCCAATGCAAACCCTTTTTCTTTTAAAAAAAAATATAATATGCATAGTGATTCCAAACATCCACATCCCATATCCATTTCTTAAAATCGAATAATAATAGAACCTGTATTAACCACCAATAATCGACTTTCCATCATTGTTTGACATAATCCACTGTCATCAAAACTGATAATCGGGCCCCGATTCAATCACACACATGTATTCAACAATATAATTGACACCAATCTTGATTCAACAATAACATTTAATCAAAAAACATGTAACTTTGAGCCTGATATATGTGTACATTAAACATGTAGAGACTTCCTTTAAAATAATTATCCAACAATTGACAAAGCCAAAAAAATGCCCACAGAGAAACATAAACAAGTCAAGATCAGCTGAGCCAAGTCGTGCTCAACAACCCAAGCACACACGTGTCTTTTAAACTTTGACGAGACCATGATCGTGCTAGGGTTTAAAACAGTAGTGGGGTTAAGAGAAAAATCTTGACCACATGAGATATTCTCTAAGACACAAACACTTCATGCTCTTTTAAAACTTTATTGCAGAGAGGTAATGAGAGTTGGATTAATCAAGTAAGAATCCTCAAAAACATAGAGAGTTCATGCCACTTTTTTTAAACACAAGTTATCATAGCACAGTAACCATAGGTAATCAAGAAGAGTCTTGGAAGAACAAAGAGCCCGTGCTCTTTTAAAATCACCACAGTGTTTTAACTTATAACCCAAAAACTCGACAGTGAGGGTAATCAAACATAATAGACATCCACCTCCAATTGATAATGAGAGAGGCAAATTCTTATAAAAATTATGGAAACAATTCTTGAGCACAACCCATGGCCACCCAACACATATACACGCTTCCAATCAAATTTCTGGGCGATACAAAGAATCAATTGTGCAACACTTTCGGTAATAGTGATAGTGAAGTAAATTCCATAACAAACAATAGCTTGGGGCTCATCCAAACAAGGAAAGAGCAATGTGACTCTCAACAATTGCATTGCAACTTGGCGAACTAAATCATAACAACGATCGAGACGAGAAGGTGTGACAATGACTTCATACCAAGACTGTTGTAGAACCCGCGCAATAAAAAATCAGAGCATGATACTCCATTACCATAATTTTCCACATAAAACCAGAGTAAAACCCCAAGCTAACCGACATGTTTTACACCCAAAACACAATTCAAGGGCTATCCACGCAATAAAATCCATTATTTTCCTTTAAAACGCCAACAGTCCTAATTATTCACAGAAGAAACCATATGCCCAACACTGATACACAGCCAAAACTTAAGAAAAACACAGACCTCATGCAATCCTGAGCCAACAAATCAATTCATAATACAGAGGGACCATCATGGATGGAAATTAAAGGATCCATACCTAGCAAAATCGATTTGAGGGAAGAGTTGAAATTTGTTTTTCCTTTCAAAACCAGAAATCATGGAGCTTATACAACCACCAGAGCCAAATGCAACTATGGCTAGGGTGATGGGCTCGAGGGTGGTTTGGAGTGACATGCAGTAAATGCACGTCACTTCCTCCCTCAGCCCTATTCAATTCAAAGTATGAGCCAACCCATACCATAACATCAACCATTAATTCAAAAACATATCCATTTATATAACCAATGTTATATCCATTGCATAGTGTGCCACCCTAAGTTGTTTCAAAAACATTTAACAATAACCATATGTATAACGTTACCATATATGCCTCACAACAATCCCTTAATCAAGTGCTTAAGTATAGCAGCAAGGTTATACACATTCTCTTGTGTCAATCCATATACCTTAAGGTTTGTATATAATCTCTTTCGCAATAACCTCAGGACTTAGCCATAGATTTTTTCCTTTTTTCTTTGTTCAAGCTCCCATATCATCATATTATCCTTTTGCATAAAATCATGTATAATATCATTAATCAATGTTTAATGCATAACATAAGTCCTGAAAAACAAAATAATTCTTATATCTATAGCATTGCACTGTATTGCGAGTGACACTCAAAAACATTTAGCAATAATACATCAACCAACCATGTTGTCATAACAAATGAAACCAAGACTTGCATCATCAATTGTAGAATATTGTGTAGGCATCATTATAACACCAAAAAACATATAAGTGTAACACATCCATCATAGCACCTCTTTTATACAAGGGGGTCTCACCTACTAGTTAATTATTATTATCATAAATAACTAATAGAGCTTAGCAATCATTTGCGAGCAATATTCATTGTTGTGATTTTAAGCGTCAACAAACTGGCAAATCCACAGGGAAATATGTTTCCAACAGATTAAGAATTCAAATTGTCTGGTTTCGCAGACCATGTGAAGAATAGATCAAGGAAATAGACATCAAAATGATTATGCAATAGGGGAAAGTGAGCAGTTTAAGGGGAAAATGATTGGGATTTTGGGAATAACTCATGGAAAGTGTTAAGTATGAGGGGGTTTATCCCTATATGCATAATCATTCGATTAATCATGTGAAAGCATTCCTGGATTCAAGGAGAAATGTTTTTTGGTGTGTTGTTTTGAATCTTGGAGAGGATGGAAGAAAAGGAAAGTAGAATAGGGAATAAAACCAACTATCTTATCTAACAACAGTTGAAGAAGATAACAATTTCATTGATGTCTTCAAGGGGGCACATCATGACAGTTGTGTAACCTGATTTTTATTGATTAACAATACTTGCAGAATAGCGTCGTTGTGGAAAAATTGATCCAACAATTTTATTTCTGACAAGAAAAGAAGTCAATAAAAGAAATAAAACAACAGAAATGAAATAGCAAAGGAATAACAGTGAAGTAAAATCAAAGCAAATAAACAAAACTATAATACAGAAAAAAATTCCATACATCATTTAAACTTTTAAGTTGGTTCCACATAGTGTTTTAAATGAGAGTGCTATAGGAAAATAATCACTCTTTCAAGTCCTTTAGGATATAGGAATTTGTGCCCAAGACAAAAGTGATCTTAAAAGGACCCAGCCATAACTTTTGGAACTTTGAATGCCTTCCTCTATCATCATGATTTGAATCCCATAGCAATACCTTCTCATTAACCTTAAATTTGACAGCTTTGGCACTTTTATTAAAATATCTTTTAACAGTTTTTTGTCTTCTCTTTATGTTATCCAAGGAAAACATCCTTTGTTCCTCTAAATCCAAGAGTGCATTCATTCTTTGAGATATATTGGAAGAATTTAATTCTTCAACATGTAGCATCATCCTTAGAGAAGAAAGTTCCAACTCAACAGGAAGAATGGCTTCTTGACCATAAACAAGATGGAAAGGAGTGAAACCAGTGCTCACCTTGGTGGTAGTACGATATGCCCAAAGGGCGTAAGTGAGGAGAGTGTGCCATTGATGAGGCTTATCTTTAATGAGCCTTTTGACAATTCTAACCAGATTCTTGTTCGTATATTATGCTTGCCCATTTCCTTGGGGGTAATAAGATGACGAGGTAAAATGTTTAACCCCCATTTTAGCTAGAAACTAAGTCAGCTTAGCATAAATAAAAGTGGGACCATTGTCTGTAATAATTTCCAAAGGAAGACCAAATATGGAAAACATATTAGTCTCAAGGAAAGAAATCACCTACTCATCCTGTGAATGTTTAAGTGGGACACCTTCAATCCATTTCTTAAAATAGTCTGTGGCTATCAAGATAAAAA
>JZKD02S1879716.1:0-21918 GCA_000966675.3 Picea glauca
GATACAGGCTCTAACTCCTTTGTGGACATCAACGAACAAGGTGGGCCAGTAGTACCCAGCTCTGAGAATTTTGTGGGCTGTGGCCTTCCAGAAATGGTGCCCTCCACATAGGCCGCTGTGAAATTCAACCATGATCCTGTCGGCCTCTCATGGATCCATGCATTTCAAAAGCACTCCTAGGGGGTCTTTCCAGTATAAAATTTGATCGATAAGGCAGTACCTGATTTCCTTGAGCTTCAGAGCTCTTGCTTTGTTTCTTTGCAGGCCGTCTGGAGGTCGCAACTCTTGCAGAAAGTATATGACATTCTTATACCAAGGACATCGAGCTAATGGGGGCTCCCTTTGAGGGTCTCTTTCAGATGGTCGACCCTGCTGAACTCCTGAGCATTCGTTGACGAAATTTATCCCCAAAGCTTGGCAATTGGCTTCAGCCAACATCTTGGCTAAACCCTGACCTTTGATCAGTTTGGTAGGCCTTATTTCCAGGTCGAATTCCAGAATCCTGGCTATCCACTTACTCCTTCTCCCGTCTATGTCAGGCTGGATAAGAATGTCTTTAACAACAGCTGAGGGGACATAAGCGATGATTTTGGACTGCAGGACATAGACTCTAAATGCCTTGAGGGCCTTTACCAGGGCATAGGCCTGCTTCTCCATAGTGTCATACCCGACTTCGGCATCCCTCAATGCTCAACTGAAATAGGCAATAGGGTGCTCAAGTCCGTCCTTGTTTGTCTGTAATAAAACAACAACCACCGTGTCAGGAGAGGCAAAGGAGAAAATAAGGAAATCCTTTGAGTAGTCGGGACTAATAAGCACGAGGGCTTCAGTCAGGGCCTTCTTTATTTTCTCAAAGGAATGTCGTGATTCAGAAGTCCACCTCACTTCATTTCCTTTCCTTAGCATGGTTGTCATAAGTTTTACTTCCTCAACAAAGTTAGGCACAAACCTCCTTAGAAAATTGATTTTACCAAGGAAGGATTGGACCTCCTTCTTGGACCTCGGGATTGGTAAGGTCAATCCTGAATCCTTCCGCTGATACTATGTGGCCCAATAATTTTCCCTTCTGCATGGAGAACAAAGATTTCTTGGGGTTTAATGAAATTCCAGAACTCCTACATTTCAGGAAAACCTTCCTGAGATGACGACAATGTTCTTTATCAGACTTTGAAAACATCGTGATATCGTCCAGATAGACAACCACAAATTTATCCTTTTCCCTGACGAAAGCTATGTCCATGGCACGCTAGAACGTTGCCCCTGCATTCATTAATCCAAACGACATCTTGGCATTCATAAATGTGCCCCATGGAGTAGTGAATGTTGTTTTTTCCATGTCCTCAGGCAGAACAAAGAATTGATTGTATCCAGAGAAACCATCAATCATGGACATCCTGGAAGCTCCTGTTACCCTCTGCAACATATGGTCCATCTTTGGTAAGGGGTAGTTATCCTTTCGTGAGCTCTTGTTCATGTTTCTGAAGTCTACATAGAGTCAGATCTCTCCATTCTTTTTCCTTATTGGCACCAAGTTGGCCACCCACTCTGAATATCTCAACGGTGCAATGATCTGAGATTGAAGCAACTTCTTCACTTCCCTCTCCATGATAGGCAACAACATAGGATTGATCTGTCTCAGCTTCTGCCTAAATGGTTTTGCCTCCTCTTTTAATGGGATTTTATGCTTGATGACAGAAGTGTCATATGTTTTGAGGTCTTTGTAGGTCCAGGCAAACACGTCAACGAATTCCCTCAAAATTCCAGTGTATTCGGACTTCTGCTCTTCTGTCAGGCCTCTTGACAATTTGACAAACTTGGGCTCACTCTCGGTCCCAATGTTGCACTGAATAGTATCAGTGTCGTCCTCTGTGGTCTCCCCTTTTAATGACACATCGTTTCTATCAAAAAGCCTTTCCAGAGGAACCAGTCCTCTTGGAATATGATTGTTGGGCAGCTGCACAATGTTACACTCTGCAATCTTATTCAGAAAATTACCCCCATCAAGCTCTTCTTAAGAGACAAAGTCTTGGTCGATATGCATCTTTAAAAATTCTTCGACAGTCTCCAAGAATTTCTTGACCTCGAGATCATCCTCGAAAACCTTCCAATGTTTGACGTTGTCAGGTATGGAGGGCCTGTATTTTACTTCCACATCATATCTNGATACAGGCTCTAACTCCTTTGTGGACATCAACGAACAAGGTGGGCCAGTAGTACCCAGCTCTGAGAATTTTGTGGGCTGTGGCCTTCCAGAAATGGTGCCCTCCACATAGGCCGCTGTGAAATTCAACCATGATCCTGTCGGCCTCTCATGGATCCATGCATTTCAAAAGCACTCCTAGGGGGTCTTTCCAGTATAAAATTTGATCGATAAGGCAGTACCTGATTTCCTTGAGCTTCAGAGCTCTTGCTTTGTTTCTTTGCAGGCCGTCTGGAGGTCGCAACTCTTGCAGAAAGTATATGACATTCTTATACCAAGGACATCGAGCTAATGGGGGCTCCCTTTGAGGGTCTCTTTCAGATGGTCGACCCTGCTGAACTCCTGAGCATTCGTTGACGAAATTTATCCCCAAAGCTTGGCAATTGGCTTCAGCCAACATCTTGGCTAAACCCTGACCTTTGATCAGTTTGGTAGGCCTTATTTCCAGGTCGAATTCCAGAATCCTGGCTATCCACTTACTCCTTCTCCCGTCTATGTCAGGCTGGATAAGAATGTCTTTAACAACAGCTGAGGGGACATAAGCGATGATTTTGGACTGCAGGACATAGACTCTAAATGCCTTGAGGGCCTTTACCAGGGCATAGGCCTGCTTCTCCATAGTGTCATACCCGACTTCGGCATCCCTCAATGCTCAACTGAAATAGGCAATAGGGTGCTCAAGTCCGTCCTTGTTTGTCTGTAATAAAACAACAACCACCGTGTCAGGAGAGGCAAAGGAGAAAATAAGGAAATCCTTTGAGTAGTCGGGACTAATAAGCACGAGGGCTTCAGTCAGGGCCTTCTTTATTTTCTCAAAGGAATGTCGTGATTCAGAAGTCCACCTCACTTCATTTCCTTTCCTTAGCATGGTTGTCATAAGTTTTACTTCCTCAACAAAGTTAGGCACAAACCTCCTCAGAAAATTGATTTTACCAAGGAAGGATTGGACCTCCTTCTTGGACCTCGAGATTGGTAAGGTCAATCCTGAATCCTTCCACTGATACTATGTGGCCCAATAATTTTCCCTTCTGCATGGAGAACAAAGATTTCTTGGGGTTTAATGAAATTCCAGAACTCCTACATTTCAGTAAAACCTTCCTGAGATGACGACAATGTTCTTTATCAGACTTTGAAAACATCGTGATATCGTCCAGATAGACAACCACAAATTTATCCTTTTCCCCGACGAAAGCTATGTCCATGGCACGCTAGAACGTTGCCCCTGCATTCATTAATCCAAACGACATCTTGGCATACATAAATGTGCCCCATGGAGTAGTGAATGTTGTTTTTTCCATGTCCTCAGGCAGAACAAAGAATTGATTGTAGCCAGAGAAACCATCAATCATGGACATCCTGGAAGCTTCTGTTACCCTCTGCAACATATGGTCCATCTTTGGTAAGGGGTAGTTATCCTTTCGTGAGCTCCTGTTCAGGTTTCTGAAGTCTACATAGAGTCATATCTCTCCATTCTTTTTCCTTATTGGCACCAAGTTGGCCACCCACTCTGAATATCTCAACGGTGCAATGATATGAGATTGAAGCAACTTCTTCACTTCCCTCTCCATGATAGGCAACAACATAAGATTGATCTATCTCAGCTTCTGCCTAAATGGTTTTGCCTCCTCTTTTAATGGGATTTTATGCTTGATGACAGAAGTGTCATATGTTTTGAGGTCTTTGTAGGTCCAGACAAACACGTCAACGAATTCCCTCAAAATTCCAGTGTATTCGGACTTCTGCTCTTCTGTCAGGCCTCTTGACAATTTGACAAACTTGGGCTCACTCTCGGTCCCAATGTTGCACTGAATAGTATCAGTGTCGTCCTCTGTGGTCTCCCCTTTTAATGACACATCATTTCTATCAAAAATCCTTTCCAGAGGAACCAGTCCTCTTGGAATATGATTGTTGGGCAGCTGCACAATGTTACACTCTGCAATCTTATTCAGAAAATTACCCCCATCAAGATCTTCTTAAGAGACAAAGTCTTGGTCGATATGCATCTTTAAAAATTCTTCGACAGTCTCCAAGAATTTCTTGACCTCAAGATCATCCTCGAAAACCTTCTAATGTTTGACGTTGTCAGGTATGGAGGGCCTGTATTTTACTTCCACATCATATCTGAATTTGGGCGGCAGGGCACTTTGAAATTACTTGCTGATGTAGCCAAGGAATCTTCCATTGTGTTCTCCTCTCTTGGGATGAAAGAAATGTTAAATGCTAAGAAGAAACTGTCAATTAGGTCCCATTCCTCATTTCTGTAACTCCTGAGTCAAGGATTCTTAGCTTGGTAAGCGCTTCTGATCTATTGGACCACCAACTCTGCATCACCGAACACTGCTACCTCTTGAATTTCCATTTCCCTTGCGGCTCTTAACCCCAGGACGAGAGCTTCATACTCTGCCACATTGTTGGTAGCTTCAAATTCTAGCTTGTATGATAGAGATATGGTTTTCTGAGCAGGTGACACAAAAACCACCCCAGCTCCAACACCTTCCCTGGAAGAGGCTCCATCAAAGAAAATTTTCCATATAGGGGTGATGGAGGGAGGAAATTTAGGGGAAATGGTGGGCTTCTTTCTGAGTTTAAGAGGAGGTTCGGGAGCATTGGTGAGTTGTAGCACACTGGAACCTAAATCAGTGTCTAAGGCAAAAATGGGATGGTTGGTAGGGTTGGCCTCATCATTGATTATATAAGCCAGTTGGGCTTCTCTGTATAGCCTTCTATGCTCTCCTCCAAACACTGGGATAGTATCATATGTGAGGTCCATTTGCAAGGTTCCCCCCAGTATTTTTATCCAAGATTTTGAAAACAACATACCGAACTTGGGGGGGACATCGACCACTACAATATCCATGACCACACTTTTCATGGGCAGCTGAAACAAGGTCACAACCAGGTCTTTGATAACTCCTAGACACTGAACCTTTCTGGATTCAAAGGAATAGAGGTCATGATAGGATCGAGTGACTTCTAACCCTAACTCTTCCATGACAGTTTTGGGCATGATATTGTGAGAAGCCCCCGAATCCATCAAACAGTTGTGCAGTACCTTGTCATGTATGTTCAAGGAAGTGTAGAAGGGAGGGGATGAGTCATTCCTGTCTTCTACCATAGGACCTAGAATAACTGCAGGCTTTTCATCTTGCAAATTGATGGAGTTTGTGAGAAGGCTTGAGACCTCAGACTGTAAAAGCTCAGATAAGTGTTTCTTGAACCCTTCATGTTTAATTAATTCGGCTAGGGGCACACGGATTTTGATTTTCTTAATTTCATGCTCGAAATTAAAAGAAGACGTAAACTTTGGGATTTCTCTTATTTCGGGAGCATGATTATGGACTATGGGAGAGAGGGGTTGGTGCTTCTTACCTCTGTGACTTTTCGCTACTTCATTAGCAGATTTCTATGTTCTAGGGGACTTCTCAGGAACATCAGGCGCTATTGTCCTTTTCTTGGAACGCAGATCATACCTGCCTTGGCCGCCACTAGTCTTGTCTCCCTTGCTCAGTTCATTTAGCTAACTGTCCATGAGAAACTCCTCGTATGTTGATTGAGTGAGGTGAGAAAAAGGAGGAGTTTCTCCGAAGCAATGGATTTCAGGATCAAGCTTGTATTTTTCCCCTTCTTCCCCCTCGGTCACGAAATTTTTTTGAAAAGGGGCCTGAATTTTCTGGTCTTCTTTGTCTCTTCCCTTCTCTCTTTGCACATTCGGGGGAGTAAAATTGTTTGGCCTCCTGAAACCTCCTTTGTTTTCAACGTTCTGAGGGCCCTTGTATACTTGCCTCCCCTCGACCTTCATTCTCTCCATTTCTGCAGACAGGGACTTCACCATCTTGGTCAGTTCATCCACTTGAGGGTGGGGCACAGATGGGCCAGAAGTTGAGGCTTCCGACCTTCCCTTTCTTCTGTCTGCGTCGGCCTTGCTCCTCAGTCTATCAGCTGCTAATACATTGGATTTCACTTCTATGGCCGCATATTTCATTTGAGCTAAGGAGGTGGCTCTTCTTTCTCTCAGTAACAGACAGAAATGGGGCCAAATGCACTAGCATAAGAAATCTTGGCCAAGGCTTCTGAGGGATTTATTTCGGCAAGAATTTTATTATACATCTTATTAAATCTTTTGGAGAAGTCAGAGACAGACTCTCCTTCCATTTTCTTCAAAGACCCGAACTTTGTCATGTAATACATGAAATCCTTCCTATCGCCCCACTGCCTCAGGAAAACACTATCCAGGGCTTCGATCCCGGTAATAGATCCGCGGGCCAATCCTCTGAACCATTTCCTCACCTCGCCATCCAGGGTCTGGACAAAGACTCTCATCCAGACATCTTCATTCTCAATGTTGAGGTTGTCTGCGTAACTATAGAAAGCAGCTAGGTGCTCTTCCACAGTTACATCCCCTTCTCCGATGAACTTGGGCATGTATTTCAAGTAATCTCCAGCAGGGAGAGGATTCATAGGATGGGGAAGAACTAAGGGAGCATATCTAGCAGCGACTATGGCATCCATTCTATTCATAGGAGGATTAGCACCAGCCATAGGAATATTAGGTGGAGGAGAACTCGGAGGAGAAGGAGTTCACGAAGGGGATACTGGGAATGAGTCTCGAAGTGGAGTGGGAAACAAGAGGGGATTTAACGAGAAGGCTAACGAGCTCAAGTCAACAGGTGCTCCTCTTTGCGTAGGAGTGGTAAAACTTGGCATGGGGAAATCTTCTGTGGTCCTGGGTCTACGCTAGGGTACAACTTCGGAGGAGAGGGGTGTGACAAGGGTTTCTCCCTCCAATCCCAAACCAGGAGGGGAAAACTCAGCAGGAACACTCCCGAAGTTTAGGAAACGGGAAACCTTTGAAGGAGGCCGGTCAAGAATATGAGGAGGAGAAAATGGAGTTCTTACAAAAGGAGATGGCGAATTACCTGGTTCGGTGATGGAAGCTTCTTCTTCAGGGGCCTTTCCTTTTCTGAGAACCACCTCTGGATCAGATTCGGGTGTAGCTAGAGGCAGCTGTGGATGAGACCGTGTGTGTCTACATCTGAAAGCCACAATTAACTCGGTAGGTTCTCCACAACGGAGTCGTCACAATGGAGTCGCCAGGTGCACAGTAGCAATCTTCAAAGGCTCTGATACTCGATGCACCTTCAGGATTAGAGGCTCAATGTCGTTCAATCCCAGGGAAAATTTTCAACTTCGTCCCTGGCAACGACGCCAGAAATGTTAGCGTTAGAAGTCACTCCTGGATTTCTTGCAGGAGCAGAGCCCAACGCCCATCAATTTTATGTCACGATTTGTTTAATGGGGTGATCAGATGGGTGAAGACTCAAGAAAATATAGCTTTAACTCAGAAAACTAGACCTAGTATGTAGAAAGCAAGGGAGGTCTTGATCCAACTTCTATCAGTAAATGATTAAAGGGTGTTAGAAGGAAGACTTGTGAGAAGGGAGAGCAAGACTGCCTCGGGAAACAGGCCTTCGGAAGCTTGAGGATGAAAAACTCGGAAGCCAAGATCCTCTTGGTCCGGAGCTTCAAGGAGCTGAGGGGTGACTCGACTGAATCCTTCAATTCCAAGTCGTTTCAGCGTTGAGAACATCACAAGAACCAATTAGAAACAATGTAACTATTACAGTGATCCAACCTACATCATCCTATAACAGCCACAACTCGACTGGATCCTCCAAATCCGAGTTGTTCTAACACAGTAAACAAACAGATGGAAGGGAAGCTGACATCCATAAAGTAAGAAATCTCAAATGTCTTATACATTAACCAGAGCGGCCAACGCTTCATCAAAACTTTACAATTGGGAGCTTTGCTCAACCATCGATCCTTACAAAATACAAAGACTGAGTTTATATACTTAGGAAAATTCACCTCACAGAGGCGTGTCCAGTCACCCAAAGCTTGGTGTCCCTTCAGTCAAACTTGTACTGATATAATTCTTTAAGCACCATCTTAACTATGCATGGCTCCTGCAAGGAGGGTAGCTGAGCCATTAAGTGTTGGGCTAGCGTGCGTAGACTTCTCTGTCTAGTCGAGGACTTCGACATGGCTTCTTTGAAAAAATCGATACATAGGACCTCTTCGAGCAGACCGCTTGCCAGACCCTCCATTCCCACACTTAATGAATGAAATGAGGTTTCAACCACCCGCTCTTGCCGTCATTTACTCCAGGCGAGAAACAATATGGAGATCGGATCCGATGGCGCTTGGAGATCGCAATGATCCCCTCTGTAACTGAACTCGGCGCCTTTGGATTTTTTTACACAGCTCCTTTTTCTCCCCAGGTGACCACGAGCTGTGACCATATGCTTATTCCCAAGGCACTTTCAGCGTTCGCGAATGGGAAGGAGCTAATCCCTACATTTAGAAATCGCGATGAGCGAAACGCTGAGACGGCTCAGTCNATGATATTGTGAGAAGCCCCCGAATCCATCAAACAGTTGTGCAGTACCTTGTCATGTATGTTCAAGGAAGTGTAGAAGGGAGGGGATGAGTCATTCCTGTCTTCTACCATAGGACATGGAATAACTGCAGGCTTTTCATCTTGCAAATTGATGGAGTTTGTGAGAAGGCTTGAGACCTCAGACTGTAAAAGCTCAGATAAGTGTTTCTTGAACCCTTCATGTTTAATTAATTCGGCTAGGGGCACACGGATTTTGATTTTCTTAATTTCATGCTCGAAATTAAAAGAAGACGTAAACTTTGGGATTTCTCTTATTTCGGGAGCATGATTATGGACTATGGGAGAGAGGGGTTGGTGCTTCTTACCTCTGTGACTTTTCGCTACTTCATTAGCAGATTTCTATGTTCTAGGGGACTTCTCAGGAACATCAGGCGCTATTGTCCTTTTCTTGGAACGCAGATCATACCTGCCTTGGCCGCCACTAGTCTTGTCTCCCTTGCTCAGTTCATTTAGCTAACTGTCCATGAGAAACTCCTCGTATGTTGATTGAGTGAGGTGAGGAAAAGGAGGAGTTTCTCCGAAGCAATGGATTTCAGGATCAAGCTTGTCTGTTTCCCCTTCTTCCCCCTCGGTCACGAAATTGTTTTGAAAAGGGGCCTGAATTTTCTGGTCTTCTTTGTCTCTTCCCTTCTCTCTTTGCACATTCGAGGGAGTAAAATTGTTTGGCCTCCTGAAACCTCCTTTGTTTTCAGCGTTCTGAGGGCCCTTGTATACTTGCCTCCCCTCGACCTTCATTCTCTCCATTTCTGCAGACAGGGACTTCACCATCTTGGTCAGTTCATACACTTGAGGGTGGGGCACAGATGGGCCAGAAGTTGAGGCTTCCGACCTTCCCTTTCTTCTGTCTGCGTCGGCCTTGCTCCTCAGTCTATCAGCTGCTAATACATTGGATTCCACTTCTATGGCCGCATATTGCATTTGAGCTAAGGAGGTGTCTCTTCTTTCTCTCAGTAACAGACAGAAATGGGGCCAAATGCACTAGCATAAGAAATCTTGGCCAAGGCTTCTGAGGGATTTATTTCGGCAAGAATTTTATTATACATCTTATTAAATCTTTTGGAGAAGTCAGAGACAGACTCTCCTTCCATTTTCTTCAAAGACCCGAACTTTGTCATGTAATACATGAAATCCTTCCTATCGCCCCACTGCCTCAGGAAAACACTATCCAGGGCTTCGATCCCGGTAATAGATCCGCGGGCCAATCCTCTGAACCATTTCCTCACCTCGCCATCCAGGGTCTGGACAAAGACTCTCATCCAGACATCTTCATTCTCAATGTTGAGGTTGTCTGCGTAACTATAGAAAGCAGCTAGGTGCTCTTCCACAGTTACATCCCCTTCTCCGATGAACTTGGGCATGTATTTCAAGTAATCTCCAGCAGGGAGAGGATTCATAGGATGGGGAAGAACTAAGGGAGCATATCTAGCAGCGACTATGGCATCCATTCTATTCATAGGAGGATTAGCACCAGCCATAGGAATATTAGGTGGAGGAGAACTCGGAGGAGAAGGAGTTCACGAAGGGGATACTGGGAATGAGTCTCGAAGTGGAGTGGGAAACAAGAGGGGATTTAACGAGAAGGCTAACGAGCTCAAGTCAACAGGTGCTCCTCTTTGCGTAGGAGTGGTAAAACTTGGCATGGGGAAATCTTCTGTGGTCCTGGGTCTACGCTAGGGTACAACTTCGGAGGAGAGGGGTGTGACAAGGGTTTCTCCCTCCAATCCCAAACCAGGAGGGGAAAACTCAGCAGGAACACTCCCGAAGTTTAGGAAACGGGAAACCTTTGAAGGAGGCCGGTCAAGAATATGAGGAGGAGAAAATGGAGTTCTTACAAAAGGAGATGGCGAATTACCTGGTTCGGTGATGGAAGCTTCTTCTTCAGGGGCCTTTCCTTTTCTGAGAACCACCTCTGGATCAGATTCGGGTGTAGCTAGAGGCAGCTGTGGATGAGACCGTGTGTGTCTACATCTGAAAGCCACAATTAACTCGGTAGGTTCTCCACAACGGAGTCGTCACAATGGAGTCGCCAGGTGCACAGTAGCAATCTTCAAAGGCTCTGATACTCGATGCACCTTCAGGATTAGAGGCTCAATGTCGTTCAATCCCAGGGAAAATTTTCAACTTCGTCCCTGGCAACGACGCCAGAAATGTTAGCGTTAGAAGTCACTCCTGGATTTCTTGCAGGAGCAGAGCCCAACGCCCATCAATTTTATGTCACGATTTGTTTAATGGGGTGATCAGATGGGTGAAGACTCAAGAAAATATAGCTTTAACTCAGAAAACTAGACCTAGTATGTAGAAAGCAAGGGAGGTCTTGATCCAACTTCTATCAGTAAATGATTAAAGGGTGTTAGAAGGAAGACTTGTGAGAAGGGAGAGCAAGACTGCCTCGGGAAACAGGCCTTCGGAAGCTTGAGGATGAAAAACTCGGAAGCCAAGATCCTCTTGGTCCGGAGCTTCAAGGAGCTGAGGGGTGACTCGACTGAATCCTTCAATTCCAAGTCGTTTCAGCGTTGAGAACATCACAAGAACCAATTAGAAACAATGTAACTATTACAGTGATCCAACCTACATCATCCTATAACAGCCACAACTCGACTGGATCCTCCAAATCCGAGTTGTTCTAACACAGTAAACAAACAGATGGAAGGGAAGCTGACATCCATAAAGTAAGAAATCTCAAATGTCTTATACATTAACCAGAGCGGCCAACGCTTCATCAAAACTTTACAATTGGGAGCTTTGCTCAACCATCGATCCTTACAAAATACAAAGACTGAGTTTATATACTTAGGAAAATTCACCTCACAGAGGCGTGTCCAGTCACCCAAAGCTTGGTGTCCCTTCAGTCAAACTTGTACTGATATAATTCTTTAAGCACCATCTTAACTATGCATGGCTCCTGCAAGGAGGGTAGCTGAGCCATTAAGTGTTGGGCTAGCGTGCGTAGACTTCTCTGTCTAGTCGAGGACTTCGACATGGCTTCTTTGAAAAAATCGATACATAGGACCTCTTCGAGCAGACCGCTTGCCAGACCCTCCATTCCCACACTTAATGAATGAAATGAGGTTTCAACCACCCGCTCTTGCCGTCATTTACTCCAGGCGAGAAACAATATGGAGATCGGATCCGATGGCGCTTGGAGATCGCAATGATCCCCTCTGTAACTGAACTCGGCGCCTTTGGATTTTTTTACACAGCTCCTTTTTCTCCCCAGGTGACCACGAGCTGTGACCATATGCTTATTCCCAAGGCACTTTCAGCGTTCGCGAATGGGAAGGAGCTAATCCCTACATTTAGAAATCGCGATGAGCGAAACGCTGAGACGGCTCAGTCTGATGCCACGCATCCTTCTGAGATCTGACGATCCTGAAACTCACTCGGTGATACTGTGGGCCCAGGTCCGGGACTCTCCCGGCACCTCGTGCATCGGAATATAACGGAGCTGCTCTTTGTGCCTTAGAGTCGTGATGGGCGAAACGTCGAGATGGCTCCATTTGCCGCTAGGTGTCCCCTTTGGCTAGACGACTGAAAATGTTTCGTGATACCGCCAGCCCCACTTTCGGGGCTTTCAATGCTATCGGGGTTTGGGGTTTCGAGATGTAGAACAACATGAAACTCTCGTCCCTCGAACTCCCGAATTCCGAAACGCCGACGCAATTAGATCGCACGCCACGCGTCCTTTGGATGGACGACTGCTATTCTCCCCTGGACATAATATGGGCGCGATCTATTGTGTTAACTTCGGCGCAACTTCCCTATTCGCGATTTCCCGCCAACCATTGATCTGCTCATATGGATGGATCCGGACCGTTGACACTATAATCCTGCCCGCTCGCTTGATTTTAAGTCCGAAAAGGACTTTTCTGTGCGCTGCACTTGGGTGCTCCNCTCTTCTTTCTCTCAGTAACAGACAGAAATGGGGCCAAATGCACTAGCATAAGAAATCTTGGCCAAGGCTTCTGAGGGATTTATTTCGGCAAGAATTTTATTATACATCTTATTAAATCTTTTGGAGAAGTCAGAGACAGACTCTCCTTCCATTTTCTTCAAAGACCCGAACTTTGTCATGTAATACATGAAATCCTTCCTATCGCCCCACTGCCTCAGGAAAACACTATCCAGGGCTTCGATCCCGGTAATAGATCCGCGGGCCAATCCTCTGAACCATTTCCTCACCTCGCCATCCAGGGTCTGGACAAAGACTCTCATCCAGACATCTTCATTCTCAATGTTGAGGTTGTCTGCGTAACTATAGAAAGCAGCTAGGTGCTCTTCCACAGTTACATCCCCTTCTCCGATGAACTTGGGCATGTATTTCAAGTAATCTCCAGCAGGGAGAGGATTCATAGGATGGGGAAGAACTAAGGGAGCATATCTAGCAGCGACTATGGCATCCATTCTATTCATAGGAGGATTAGCACCAGCCATAGGAATATTAGGTGGAGGAGAACTCGGAGGAGAAGGAGTTCACGAAGGGGATACTGGGAATGAGTCTCGAAGTGGAGTGGGAAACAAGAGGGGATTTAACGAGAAGGCTAACGAGCTCAAGTCAACAGGTGCTCCTCTTTGCGTAGGAGTGGTAAAACTTGGCATGGGGAAATCTTCTGTGGTCCTGGGTCTACGCTAGGGTACAACTTCGGAGGAGAGGGGTGTGACAAGGGTTTCTCCCTCCAATCCCAAACCAGGAGGGGAAAACTCAGCAGGAACACTCCCGAAGTTTAGGAAACGGGAAACCTTTGAAGGAGGCCGGTCAAGAATATGAGGAGGAGAAAATGGAGTTCTTACAAAAGGAGATGGCGAATTACCTGGTTCGGTGATGGAAGCTTCTTCTTCAGGGGCCTTTCCTTTTCTGAGAACCACCTCTGGATCAGATTCGGGTGTAGCTAGAGGCAGCTGTGGATGAGACCGTGTGTGTCTACATCTGAAAGCCACAATTAACTCGGTAGGTTCTCCACAACGGAGTCGTCACAATGGAGTCGCCAGGTGCACAGTAGCAATCTTCAAAGGCTCTGATACTCGATGCACCTTCAGGATTAGAGGCTCAATGTCGTTCAATCCCAGGGAAAATTTTCAACTTCGTCCCTGGCAACGACGCCAGAAATGTTAGCGTTAGAAGTCACTCCTGGATTTCTTGCAGGAGCAGAGCCCAACGCCCATCAATTTTATGTCACGATTTGTTTAATGGGGTGATCAGATGGGTGAAGACTCAAGAAAATATAGCTTTAACTCAGAAAACTAGACCTAGTATGTAGAAAGCAAGGGAGGTCTTGATCCAACTTCTATCAGTAAATGATTAAAGGGTGTTAGAAGGAAGACTTGTGAGAAGGGAGAGCAAGACTGCCTCGGGAAACAGGCCTTCGGAAGCTTGAGGATGAAAAACTCGGAAGCCAAGATCCTCTTGGTCCGGAGCTTCAAGGAGCTGAGGGGTGACTCGACTGAATCCTTCAATTCCAAGTCGTTTCAGCGTTGAGAACATCACAAGAACCAATTAGAAACAATGTAACTATTACAGTGATCCAACCTACATCATCCTATAACAGCCACAACTCGACTGGATCCTCCAAATCCGAGTTGTTCTAACACAGTAAACAAACAGATGGAAGGGAAGCTGACATCCATAAAGTAAGAAATCTCAAATGTCTTATACATTAACCAGAGCGGCCAACGCTTCATCAAAACTTTACAATTGGGAGCTTTGCTCAACCATCGATCCTTACAAAATACAAAGACTGAGTTTATATACTTAGGAAAATTCACCTCACAGAGGCGTGTCCAGTCACCCAAAGCTTGGTGTCCCTTCAGTCAAACTTGTACTGATATAATTCTTTAAGCACCATCTTAACTATGCATGGCTCCTGCAAGGAGGGTAGCTGAGCCATTAAGTGTTGGGCTAGCGTGCGTAGACTTCTCTGTCTAGTCGAGGACTTCGACATGGCTTCTTTGAAAAAATCGATACATAGGACCTCTTCGAGCAGACCGCTTGCCAGACCCTCCATTCCCACACTTAATGAATGAAATGAGGTTTCAACCACCCGCTCTTGCCGTCATTTACTCCAGGCGAGAAACAATATGGAGATCGGATCCGATGGCGCTTGGAGATCGCAATGATCCCCTCTGTAACTGAACTCGGCGCCTTTGGATTTTTTTACACAGCTCCTTTTTCTCCCCAGGTGACCACGAGCTGTGACCATATGCTTATTCCCAAGGCACTTTCAGCGTTCGCGAATGGGAAGGAGCTAATCCCTACATTTAGAAATCGCGATGAGCGAAACGCTGAGACGGCTCAGTCCGATGCCACGCATCCTTCTGAGATCTGACGATCCTAAAACTCACTCGGTGATACTGTGGGCCCAGGTCCGAGACTCTCCCGGCACCTCGTGCATCGGAATATAACGGAGCTGCTCTTTGTGCCTTAGAGTCGTGATGGGCGAAACGCCGAGATGGCTCCATTTGCCGCTAGGTGTCCCCTTTGGCTAGACGACTGAAAATGTTTCGTGATACCGCCGGCCCCACTTTCGGGGCTTTCAATGCTATCGGGGTTTGGGGTTTCGAGATGTAGAACAACATGAAACTCTCGTCCCTCGAACTCCCGAATTCCGAAACGCCGACGCAATTAGATCTCGCGCCACGCGTCCTCTGGATGGACGACTGCTATTCTCCCCTGGACATAATATGGGCGCGATCTATTGTGTTAACTTCGGGGCAACTTCCCTATTCGTGATTTCCCTCCAACCATTGATCTGCTCATATGGATGGATCCGGACCGTTGACACTATAATCCTGCCCGCTCGCTTGATTTTAAGTCCGAAAAGGACTTTTCTGTGCGCTGCACTTGGGTGCTCCTCCCGCAACCTACAGACCTGGATGTCCTAATGCCGAAGACAAGTAATGTTGCTAATAGGAAGAATGTACAGAAGGAGATGAAGTAAAGCCACAGGGACACAATAAACAATCCAAGGAGATAATTGACTTAAAGGGACACCATGGGAAATAAATGAAGAAAAAAGGACCAATTCCTACAGTTGTTATATATCGTCACCCACATCATATAGAGAAACAACAATCATCAAGGCAAGGGCGTGAGAACCAACACATGTATGCACTAGTAGGGAACCCAAAAGGAAACCAATCAAGAGGTGCATGGAGGAATACCAACATTGTAGGAAGACATCGGGCTAGAGAAACAATCTCATGGCAACATCGCCATGATGTGGAGCAAGATCAAGGTGGAAAGGAAACAGTTGGACATCATGTTCATCTTTCATTAGGATGGATGGATGGTCGTACTTGGTACCAAATGGCTACAATTCTTAGTCGATCATATTCTATGGTTTATTCTCATGTTTTAAGGAGGAAACATGCCAAGGAGGGGTGGAATGTATTATAGCTAGGGAGGTAATATGGGAAGTACCCAATGGGAATGTGGTTAAGTATTATTAGTGGAGGTCATTCAATGTAAGGTGGATCAGGTCCACTATAGAATTAAATAAGGCCCACTATGGTAGTTAGATATAATAAATAGGCTTTCTAGAAGATTCATTCCTTAGAATGTTCGTAGGAGATAGAAAATTCCATATAAACAAGTGTAATCAATGTATTGAAGCATGGTGAAGAATATTGTGAATGTATCAAACATTTCTTGAGGAGTGTTATCCTTCCATAAGGATTAATTTATGGTGTTACTCTACCTCAAGGGTTTTCTCTACATTCTTGTGTTGAATATCTTGGTGAATGTTTTGGTTTATTCTTGTTAAATATTAAGGGTTATTTCTGAAGTATATTTATAAATCTTTTCAAGTATATAACAATCGGTTAGTTGTCAAAGGATTTTCCCAAGTTGAAGGAATTGACTATAATGAAACCTTTTCCCCTATGGCCAAATTGAATTCCATCCACCTTGTTCTATCCCTTGCAGCCTCACATAAATGATAGGTTCATCAGATGGATGTCAAATCTGCCTTCGTGCATGGGGATTTTCAAGATAAAATCTACATGGAACAATCATTTGGCTATGTCTAAAATGAATCTAGCCTTGTTTGTCTCCTTAACAAATCTCTTTATGTTCTTAAGCAAGCTCCCCAAGCTTGGTATGCCAAAATGGGCAGCTTTCTTCTTGACACCATATTTTCTAGATGCCATTATGATCTTAATATCTATACCAAGAAAGTAGGAAACCATCTCATAATCCTTATTCTTTATGTTGATGACCTTATCCTCACTGGTAGTGACCCTAAAATTTTAAACCATGTGAGATCTAGCCTTAAGAAAAAATTTGAAATGACTGACTTAGGCTATTTGCACTATTTCCTTGGCCTCCAATTTTTGCAAACAAAGGAAGAAATTTTTATTTCCCAATCTAAGTATGATTGTGACCTTCTTCGTCGCTTTCACATGGAAGGTTCAAAACTAGCCCCTTCTCCCTTCCATTTTGGAGTCAAACTTGTTTCCACCTATACTTCTCCCAAAGTTGATGTCACTTTGTACCATCAGTTAGTTGGTAGACTCTTATGCTTGAATCATACCCATCCCGATTTTTCATTTTTTGTTGGTCTTGTTTCCTGGTATATGAAAACACCCCATGAAAGTAATTGGAAAGCAGGTAAAAGGATACTTTGGTATGTCTAGGGTACAGTTTCGTTCGAGATACACTACAACTCAAGGATGACTCCTTTATTGGTTGGTTTCATTGATTCATATTGGGCCAGTGACCCTGATGATCGAAAGTCTACAACGTGTTATGTTTTCAGCCTTGGTTCAAGACCTGTCACTTTGGCCTGTAAGAAACAACATGCTATTGCTCTTTCTTCAGAAAAACAAAATTATTGACCAGTAGTTAATGCAAGTCAAGAAGCCTTGTGTCTTTGACAGATCCTTACAAAGTTTGGATTTCAGCAGCAGCATCCGACCACCCTCTGGTTTAAAAATCAAAGTGCCATCAAGCTCGCCAAAGATTGAATTCAACATTAGCGTAGTAAACACATCGAGCTACACATGCTTCATCAGAAAGCTCATTCGTGATTGAGTTATTGAAGTGTTATTTTTCCCTATAGAAGATTAAGTTGCATACATTTTCACAGAGTCTCTTACAGAAGCAAAGTTTTCCAAAATTTGATCTATGTTAGGAGTTCCGGAAGTTGTCATTAAGGGGGATAGGCTCTAATGCCTCATTCCTTCTCCTATTGTGTCTCCTTTGTAAATCCTTCAATCCCATCCCAAGTTGTTCTTAGTGGGGGATGTTAGGATATTTAGACACTTAAGATTCAGTTAAGATCAACTTGGTCTAATGTGTCATTAGGTAAAAGTGTGTTTCTTTGGTATGCATTAGTATGCATTTGTAGTTAGGTAATCCGACGATCATGATAAGTTCCCAACATAGAGTTATCTGATGGATCATATTCTCCTCGACCTGAATGTCTACATTGATATGTGGCTTAACACCCTATTGGTCCATGATCTCTATTTAAAGAGCACGGAGGGTCATTTGTTGATGATTGATTGTGAGAAACTCTCTTGTAAATCTCTATATAATCTTTTATTTTGCATTAATAAATTGTTCCAAGTCGCCACATTGGTTGGAGCCATGGATGTTTCCCCATAAAGGTTTTACCATGTCTAAACATCGATGTGTTGATCTTTAATCTTCTTATGTGAGTAGTTGCTGAAGATGTTCGTCCTCTATTGAAATACCTATATTATCGAACATAAAAAAGACATAAATATCCATTCAAATTTTTATAGTGAATAACTAACCTAACTATCTATTTATATGAAATAGTAAGGATATATATAAAATGATAACAACACAAATCTAACTCACATATTATCAATAACTAATTATTAACTACACCCATTGTACCCATAACCACAAATTCTTTTATAAACTACCCCTAAGATAAATAGAATATTTAGTTTTACTTTCTCTTTTCTTTTATAATTAATTAAACTTATTACTAACAACACATGTAATTGCATTGAACTTATTACTAATAACACATGTAATTGCATTGCACCCATAACCACAATTTCTCTTACAAACTACCCATAAAACTTATTACTAATAACACATGTAATTGCATTGAACTTATTACTAATAACACATGTAATTGCATTCACCCATAACCACAATTTCTCTTACAAACTACCCATAAGATAAATAGAATATTTAGTTTTACTTTTCTCTTCTCTTTTATAATTAATTAAACTTTTTACTAATAACACATGGAATTGCAAATTCTACGACTTACCATACCCATAAATAGATATACATCTCGATATTTACGATTTTTAAAATATAGAGATAATTGAATTTATAATATTCTTTTTCAAATCATTTGTCTTAAACAAACTTCACTATATTTGAAATTTCTACTTTTTATTTGATATGCGAAAAAATTAAGGAAAAAAATAAGTTAACAATAACTAACTTAATTTAAAATTCTGCATGAAAGTTCCCTATCATTCCTAAGATGTTTTAGCACTATTTGTTGTATCTCTTGGTAACCCTTTGCAAATACTAGGAGTACCTTTTGTCGTTTTGGTACTACACATCTTTCCCATCCTCTCGAACCACTTTTGGAATACTAGGAGGAATTCGGTACTCCTTCCCATTTTATCTTTTTGACTCCTTTGCAAATACAAGAAGGACCTCCTACACCCCTTTATCCTCCGGGCACTCCTTTGGAAATACCAAGAGGACTTTGTTCTTTTTACACTTGATTCAGTCATGGAAGCACCTCGTTATTGCCCTTGTTTAGAGCATTTCTTATGAATCACACTTATGTCCCATGAAGTCTATTCAATTCCTCTTGAGTCATGTTACATTTTCCCCCTGCCTCCATGAGTTTTACCTATCTAGTATGAGTTTTGATCTCCAATTGTTTTTTTAGTTTATTTATATGTCCTTGAAAATATTTTTGTAGAGCAATTCCCCATGAAATGCTTTTAGTTGTTGCCAGGTCAACCTTATCTCTATGCTTTGACTAAGGGAAGTCTTTAGTCCACCTCTCTTTGCCTTCATGTCCTATTTTGGTGTCAGTCACACTATACTTTCTATCTCATGCTAGTTTCAAGGACTCCTTGTTGCCTTAACTCTAATGGGCACTCCCCTATCGACTTCAACACCTTGGGCTCATCTTACTCATTGGTGGGTGCCTCAGACCAAGCAAGGAGAGACCTCACATCTCTTTGAGTTGGTTGTTTCTCACGTGCTTGACTCCATCTCATTATTGAATGATTAAGAATCTTACACTTACGATTTAGTGATTCAATTGATTATACTAGTTTCCCAGACATGTGTGAGTTGTATCAACCCTTAGGAGGCCCTTGGGAGACTAATAGACAAGATATTAGCCATTATGCCTCATTGTATTCCCTTACATTGTAATATTGTAAATATACCTTCCCTATACAAAAATAGAGTTGATTAAGTTGATTGCTTAGATTTTGATAGTAAATGCTTCGTATTGTTCATATCTATCTTGCACATTATATGTTGTTAGTTGATTTCTTAAATTTTGATAGTAAATGCTTCATATTGTTCATATCTATCTTGCACATTATATGTTGTTAATGAAATCTCATAGTTTAGGTTTTCTTCCCAAACATTGTGCCAATTACATGGTCTAAATACCATAGAGTAGATTCATGTAAACAATATTTATTTTTATTATCTTTTCAAAATTCACTCATTGTGTACAAATTGAATTCCATCGTTGTTTTTAACTATGATTGTTCGTATCTGATGACTAAGAACAATCTTTTCCTTAATTTAGATCAACGAGAGCCTAAAAAACCATAAAACCTTGTCAAACTTTGTAATGACTACGGTAGAGAAATTAAAGAGGATGATGAATATTGTTAAAAAAATATATTATGGCTAATGGAAAAGAAAAAGAGAATTGAAAGAAAATGTAGACATATATGTGTATAGTGAATGGAGAGTACAATGAGAATGAATACATTTACAACAAAGTTCAAAGTTTGCTCCAAATTGGACCAAACAAACAATTTGATATCTATTATTATAAGTATAAGTTTAGTTTACATAATTTGATTTTATACAAAAGAAAAAGAGAATTGAAATAAAATGTAGACATATATGTGTATAGTGAATGGATAATACAATGAGAATGAATACATATACAACAAAGTTTAAAGTTTGCTCCAAATTGGACCAAACAAACAATTTAATATTTATTATTATAAGTATAAGTTTAGTTTACATAATTTGATTTTATACATTTTGTATAGTGATATATTTATTTTAATGACTAAAAAAATTGTCAAACTTTTTATGCTTACTATGTAAAGAAATTAAAAAGGATGGAGAATATTGTTAAAAAGTATATTATGGCTAATAGAAAAGACAAAAAGAATGGAAATAAAATGTAACATATATGTGTATAGTGAATGGAGAGGAATATATTATGGCTAATGGAAAAGAGAGAATAGAAATAGAATGCCAGGAAAGAAATTAAAAAGGATGGAGAATATTGTTAAAAAAATATATTATGGCTAATAAAAAAGACAAAAAGAATGGAAATAAAATGTAACATATGTGTATAGTGAATGAAGAGGAATATATTATGGCTAATGGAAAAGAGAAAGAGAATGGAAATAAAATGCCAACATATAGAGTGAATGGAGAGTATAATGAGAAAGAATACATTTACAACAATTTTTTTTTGAAATTGGATTAAATAAACAATTTAATATTTGTTATATTTAAATGCTTAGTTTATATAGTTTGTTTTTATACTATATAATTTTGTATAGTGATATATTTATTTTAATCACAAAGAAATATTGTCAAACTTTGCACTTAGTGTTTTAATCACTAAGAAATATTGTCAAACTTTGCACTTAGTGTGGTAGAGAAATTAAAGAGGATGAAGTGTATTTTTAGAAAAATATATTATGGTTAATGGAAAAGACAAAGATAATAAAATATGTTGATTCTTATGTGATATAGAATAGTTAATTTTCACATGCAACTCTATGTGACTAATTTCAAATTTGAAAATTGCTTCCTAGTGATCTAACAGTAAACTCTAGTTGTTATCACTTAACAATTTTACACTGAAATTGTTGACTGAAAAAATATAGCAGCAGAAACTACAAGATCAAAGATGAATCATTAATACATATGAGACACAAAATTTCTATTATGTAAATCTTGTCCAATTCAAAAATTCTAAGGGAAAAACCATCCCTCTGAACAACTTACAAAAATCACCAAATCTAAGGACAAAATTAG
>JZKD02S1879716.1:21928-34299 GCA_000966675.3 Picea glauca
TCCATATGGAATTTTTTGTGAAATTAGTCTCTAAGGCCTAAAAAAGTATAAAATAATACCTAAGAGAACTCTTTTAATCATGATTGATTAGAGTGTTCCTTGTTCATAAATAGTCTGATGAGACCGAAAAAGAGATAAACTATTGCTCAATAGACGTGCTTTCTAATTCACTTTAACGAACATGAAAGACAACAAGATCGCTTGACAATATTTTCATTTTTAAAGGAGTTTGAAAAGCGCTTTAAGAGTTCTCCGTAATGAGGTCCTTTTTTCGTAAAGTAGTTCTTTCGAAGCCGAAAAAGATATAAACCAAACATCGAAATATGTCCTTTCTAAACCTTTTAACGAGTGTGAAAAGAGACAAGTTTACTCGGAAATCTTTTCAAGTTTAGGGAGTCTGAAAATAACTTAAAGGAGATTGAAAGGGAGAATTTCCTGGAAGAATGCCCATCGAATTGGGTTGACCCCACAAAGGGTTAGCAGTTCCTAAAAATGGATGTCCAAGATACAAGCCAGTGGTAGTAGGGATAGAAGGACTAGCAAGAGAAACTTACCCCCAGATTGGTTGATGTTGCAACCATGAAGGTTGTCCCCCAATAAAAAGTTTCTCTGCAGCTGAAGGTTTCCCCCCAACTGAAGGTTGGCCTCCCATTGAATATTTATCTCCAATGTAGGGTTTACTAATCTGCGATGGTTCAAATGGAGGATGAGTATCTTGTGTAACCGTGGTTGTATGAATGACTTGACTGTCGGTCATCTGATTGATGGAACGACCAAGTAAAGAACTTGGTATGTGCATGTGTGGAAATAGTGAAGCAGGAATATTACCTGGCCCATGTGCAATGGAAGGTGTACGCGCAAGTGGTTTATTCGGGGTTACCTGGGTCATCGATGTTTCCGGTAAAGAAGAAGCACCAACAATACCAACTATAGGAGTTGTGGAAAAAGATAAATTCCCAAGTCCTTCAGGAAAACCAAAAGATGATGGGTTCACACCAAAAGATTGTGTAGTGGTGGAACTGGGTGGTAAATAGTAAGAATAATAGTCATAAGAAAATATTGTGAATGGTGGATCAATGAGTGGTGGGAAAAGTGGATCAGTAAAAAGAGGATTTGTATAATATGTGAGGCTTTCTATGAAGGTTGTGACTGGTACTTCTATGTGATGTCCATTCCCAAGAGATATTCTCTCGGTCTCAGAAGTTTTATCTTTAATCATTCCTTCATAGGAAACATTGGGTTGTGGTTCCCGAAGGCTCAAATATGACAAAATTTCTCAGAAAAAGTGATCCGAAAATATCTTTTAAACGATAATGGTTGAGTTATTATGCTTGAGTTAAAATACCATTTAGGAAACTGAAGAAAGAGGAATATTTAATGAAGAAACATAGNGTTTTGAATCCATTCTGAGCACTTTGATTTTTAGGCCTTCTTGGACCCATTTTGGTCCCAAGATCTAATTTTGGATCACACCTTCCCACTAAAAACTTTTTGTCCCCAAAAGGTTACTAACCAGTCATCAAGTTTGGGATAGGACACCCAACTTGTTCTCTGTCTTTAAACTCCATCCTGTGCACCTGTCTCATCAAGATCAATTGTAAGACAATCATGATAACTGACAACATATTGTTATCCATTTGTACTCTGTCACATCTTACTGAAGCCACTATCATCCATGTTGACAACATTACTAATGATAGCATCAATAATATGACTGCAAATGAGCTAATATGTTTATAATATTTGCATGACATTAGCTTATCCTGAAGCAAAGTGTGATTGATGTTCCATTCTACAATCATCTCATGTCCTTTCTTAAGATCGATTACTTGATTTGAAACAATTATAGGTGTGTTGTTTGCATGAGCCACCTTTCTTAATTGTTCCATTGTTTGAAGAGATTTATTTGCCTTTAAATAATGAGCATGAACAACATATTCTTGACCTTCTTTGGTTAAGTGATATTGATTCTTTTCCCTGTAGAAGATTGTTTTACGATCATACAAGTAAGGATTGCCTAAGACCATTCCGCATTCATTGAGTGGCACCACATCACCTATTACCTCGTCCACAAACATAGATGAAATTGCAAACTTTAATGTGCATTTCTTTGTTATGTGCAATTGATGATTATTGCTTATCCATTTAAGTTTGTAAGGCTTATGATGCATCTATGTGTTTAACCCCAATGTTTAACCAATTCTTCTAAAATCAAGTTAGATTGAGATCCACTATCTATCAATGTGCCAACCTTAGTATGTCTCATTATGACCCTTATGTGAAACAATTTACTTCTAGAATCAAATCCATCACCAATTTTACTTTTCAAACCAACCAATGAGACTTTAGATTCATCATCCGAATCCGATCCCAAGTTAGTTGGTCATGTTGTTGCTGCAACTTTTTGCCTCCCTTTCCTTTCTTTGAACCACTTTGGTCTCTTTTCGGGATGCAATTTCCAGCAATGGTCCTCATCATGCCCGTCTTTCTTGCAATGCTTGCAAGAGGGCTTCTCTTCCTTTCTGGCCATTGAATTTTCCTTCTTTCCATTCTATTTCCTTTTGTCCTCTTTCCTTGAAGACGATTCTCATGATACACCAACTCCTATTTTCCCCGCTTCAATGTATTTCTCTTGAACATAAACCTCATCAAGATTAGTATGTCCAAACATGAATACAATGTTACGGATATGTGCAGGTAAACCTCCTATATACTTCATAAGAGTTTCTTGGGTATGTAAAGGAATATCTAACATCAATGTCATTTTACGAAATCCATCTGTGTATTCTTGTATTATTTGTCCCTTTCTTAGTTTAAGAGCTTGCCATTCAATTAGAGCCTTCTCTTTATAAACCAAAGGACAAATTTATTTCTAAGTGTAGAAACAAAAACTTTCCATGATGGAAATACATTACCCACTTGCTGCGTGGCATTTTTCAACTTGCTTTGCCACCAAATGAGTGTTGTGCCTGCAAGTCTAAGCGAAGACAACTTGATCTGAGTTTCCTCATCCTTGATTTGTTGCACACTGCAATAAACCTCCATCTGTCAGATTCAATTATCAAGTTTCTCTGCATTTACTTCACCATCATACATAGGTAATTCAAATTTCACATTAAGTTTAAGTAAAGACATTTCTTGTTTATGTTTATGAACATGTTTTCTTGTGGTGCTTTTAGAACTTGAACTTGAAGAAGAAGAAGACGATGGAGAAGAAGGATGTGAAGGAGGAATTTGAGGAGGATCCTCTCCTTCTTCACTTTTGACCTTTGAAGATTCACCTAGATTCTATCTCTTCCATTCCAAGTAATCCTTATACAAAACCTTCATCATCTCTGACATGGCGAATAAATTCTTTCGAAACTCTTTCTCCTCATTAGAAAGTTTCTCTTTCGATGCCATCTTCTCAATTTGAGAAGTTCTCTTTTTCAATCCAATCAATGGATTCTCTTCAACAATCTCGCCTTCACCACAATTCAACTTTTCCCTGGTAATCATGAAAACTCAAAATCCAAACGCCAACTAGATCTGATACCACTTGATCCGAAAATATGTTTTAAACGACAATGGTTGATTTATTATGCTTGAGTTAAAATACCATTTAGGAAACTGAAGAAATAGGAAGATTTAATGAAGAAACATAGTAGCCATATAAACATGTACATATTTGGAAGTAAACATGGAAAACAACAAACCATAAAAACACCAAAGTGATAACGGAGTTCGGCAATCTTGCCTACGTCTCCGGGCCTTTGTCTCAGTGGGTGAGGCTTTCTTATTTATGTTCAAAGCTTTAAAAGTACATCACAACAGTGCCAAAAAGGTTACAAACTGATATTTTCTTGTTCTACTAGATCTCAAGAACCCAACAAAACTGACGACATTGAAATCGGATGAATGGAGCTCCCATAAATGGCCTGCAAAGGTGCTCTCCTCAATGGCTTCCTTGCATAAAAATGGCTTTGTCTCAACAATCCTTCATCATAAACCCATTCTGAACCCTCCCCCGTGGCTTCAAGAACCTCTAGTTTATATAGTCCTGAACTGGGTAACAACCTCCAACTTCTCCCCAATATTTGGCCTCAAAAAGGGCCCAATATCCCCCAATATTGGCCAAAAATTTCTAAAAATTGATGAATATATCATTAAAAATCATATTACAATGTTTAAAAACCCATATTTGGAAATATATAGGTGCAACCCCTTTTTCTTTGCACTCCTGGTCATGTGGGGCACCTCCATGTGGCCTCGGGCTCATCTCCTGGCACGATGGGCCCCTTATTGTTTGGTTCTGGGTCATGTGGCCTCTCCCTAGTCCTCCGCGCACGTCCCCTTATCTGGTGTAGCCCCTGTTCTACAGCCCTTGGTCGACGGGATAGCCTGACCGACCGGGGCTAACCCTTAACCTCTGTGCCAAGTGTATAGTCCGCTGGAGTGGTTGTGTGGTGACGTTGGAACTGTGGGTTGGCTATTGCGAGAGCAGTGGACTGCCAAGGGTATGGTAGCATTCACATATCAGAACCATGGGTTGGGGCTAATCCCCAACCGTTTATCCATCCGGACCTATAACCAAATCAAACTTAATTATTTATGGCGTCGTTTAAGGTTAAGACCCACCCGGTAGGTGGGCTAGTAGCCGATCTTACGCGAAGAGTTTGGTGCCCATGGAGGTCATGGGTTGGATCCCCACAAACCCTCAACAAATTTTGCCAAATAATAACCAATAAAGGGGTGCCACATGGAAGCCTAGGACTAGGCAACGTGGCACCTTCACATTCGACCAATAAATTCCATGTGTCACATAGTCATTTGACCATCTGCATATGCCCAGTCAATACCTGTCCCTGTCAGCTGTTAGTCCAGTCAGTGCCACGTGTTGTATGGTCATGCCATGTTTCGTACAGTTGTGCCATGTGTCACCCTTGCAGTGGTGACACGTGTCACCACCTGAATCATCCACCTTTCTGCCCAGTCAACAACCTGTCCACACCAGCATGCCATCACACCCTTCCACATCAGTTGTATGGTCATACGACCTATACAGTCAGATGCCACGTGGCAATGTATGGACTATACAATCATCAAATTTTTGCTTGTTTGGCAAAATGAATAGATCATGATATCTGGAGCATACGACATTCGGTTGAGCCTGTTCAAGTTGTGTTGGGTTCATATCGACGAGGCCTACTCACACGTCCTTTTTGAAGCCATTATGAGCACTTTGATTTTTAGGCCTTCCTGGACCCATTTTGGTCCCAAGATCCAATTCTAGATCAAAAAGTCAGGGATTTGATGAGTAGAAGGGTGCCAAAGAAAAAGAAGCAAAGTGTAGACAAATTCAAAGGATTCAAAGGGATATAAACCTAAGAAGAACTAGATGGTTCTCCCCAGTGGAGTCGCCAATTTACTATGGTGAGAATTCTCCCCCTGTGGGAAGGTTGATTTCCCCTCACTTGGGTTTCCTACAAGTGAGACAACCTCTAAAAAAATGGACACTAACATCCTCCTAACTAACTATTCTATTTCCTTGCGGGAGGGTTGAGATAGAAGGAGAGAAGGTATGTGCACCTGATTTCTCATGTTTGTCCTCACCGCTGCNGTTTTGAATCCATTCTGAGCACTTTGATTTTTAGGCCTTCTTGGACCCATTTTGGTCCCAAGATCTAATTTTGGATCACACCTTCCCACTAAAAACTTTTTGTCCCCAAAAGGTTACTAACCAGTCATCAAGTTTGGGATAGGACACCCAACTTGTTCTCTGTCTTTAAACTCCATCCTGTGCACCTGTCTCATCAAGATCAATTGTAAGACAATCATGATAACTGACAACATATTGTTATCCATTTGTACTCTGTCACATCTTACTGAAGCCACTATCATCCATGTTGACAACATTACTAATGATAGCATCAATAATATGACTGCAAATGAGCTAATATGTTTATAATATTTGCATGACATTAGCTTATCCTGAAGCAAAGTGTGATTGATGTTCCATTCTACAATCATCTCATGTCCTTTCTTAAGATCGATTACTTGATTTGAAACAATTATAGGTGTGTTGTTTGCATGAGCCACCTTTCTTAATTGTTCCATTGTTTGAAGAGATTTATTTGCCTTTAAATAATGAGCATGAACAACATATTCTTGACCTTCTTTGGTTAAGTGATATTGATTCTTTTCCCTGTAGAAGATTGTTTTACGATCATACAAGTAAGGATTGCCTAAGACCATTCCGCATTCATTGAGTGGCACCACATCACCTATTACCTCGTCCACAAACATAGATGAAATTGCAAACTTTAATGTGCATTTCTTTGTTATGTGCAATTGATGATTATTGCTTATCCATTTAAGTTTGTAAGGCTTATGATGCATCTATGTGTTTAACCCCAATGTTTAACCAATTCTTCTAAAATCAAGTTAGATTGAGATCCACTATCTATCAATGTGTCGACCTTAGTATTTCTCATTATGACCCTTATGTGAAACAATTTACTTATAGAATCAAATCCATCACCAATTTTACTTGTCAAACCAACCAATGAGACTTTAGATTCATCATCCGAATCCAATCCCAAGTTAGTTGGTCGTGTTGTTGCTGCAACTGTTTGCCTCCCTTTCCTTTCTTTGAACCACTTTGGTCTCTTTTTGGGATGCAATTTCCAGCAATGGTCCTCATCATGCCCGTCTTTCTTGCAATGCTTGCAAGAGGGCTTCTCTTCCTTTCTGACCATTGAATTTTCCTTCTTTCCATTCTATTTCCTTTTGTCCTCTTTCCTTGAAGACGATTCTCATGATACACCAACTCCTATTTTCCCTGCTTCAATGTATTTCTCTTGAACATAAACCTCATCAAGATTAGTATGTCCAAACATGAATACAATGTTATGGATATGTGCAGGTAAACCTCCTATATACTTCATAAGAGTTTCTTGGGTATGTAAAGGAATATCTAACATCAATGCCATTTTACGAAATCCATCTGTGTATTCTTGTATTATTTGTCCCTTTCTTAGTTTAAGAGCTTGCCATTCAATTAGAGCCTTCTCTTTATAACCCAAAGGACAAATTTCTTTCTAAGTGTAGAAACAAAAACTTTCCATGATGGAAATACATTACCCACTTGCTGCGTGACATTTTTCAACTTGCTTTGCCACCAGATGAGTGTTGTGCCTGCAAGTCTAAGCGAAGACAACTTGATCTGAGTTTCCTCATCCTTGATTTGTTGCACACTGCAATAAACCTCCATCTGTCTGACCCAATTATCAAGTCTCTCTGCATTTACTTCACCATCATACATAGGTAATTCAAATTTCACATCAAGTTTAAGTAAAGACATTTCTTGTTTATGTTTATGAACATGTTTTCTTGTGGTGCTTTTAGAACTTGAACTTGAAGAAGAAGAAGACGATGGAGAAGAAGGATGTGAAGGAGGAATTTGAGGAGGATCCTCTCCTTCTTCACTTTTGACCTTTGAAGATTCACCTAGATTCTATCTCTTCCATTCCAAGTAATCCTTATACAAAACCTTCATCATCTCTGACATGGCGAATAAATTCTTTCGAAACTCTTTCTCCTCATTAGAAAGTTTCTCTTTCGATGCCATCTTCTCAATTTGAGAAGTTCTCTTTTTCAATCCAATCAATGGATTCTCTTCAACAATCTCGCCTTCACCACAATTCAACTTTTCCCTGGTAATCATGAAAACTCAAAATCCAAACGCCAACTAGATCTGATACCACTTGATCCGAAAATATGTTTTAAACGACAATGGTTGATTTATTATGCTTGAGTTAAAATACCATTTAGGAAACTGAAGAAATAGGAAGATTTAATGAAGAAACATAGTAGCCATATAAACATGTACATATTTGGAAGTAAACATGGAAAACAACAAACCATAAAAACACCAAAGTGATAACGGAGTTCGGCAATCTTGCCTACGTCTCCGGGCCTTTGTCTCAGTGGGTGAGGCTTTCTTATTTATGTTCAAAGCTTTAAAAGTACATCACAACAGTGCCAAAAAGGTTACAAACTGATATTTTCTTGTTCTACTAGATCTCAAGAACCCAACAAAACTGACGACATTGAAATCGGATGAATGGAGCTCCCATAAATGGCCTGCAAAGGTGCTCTCCTCAATGGCTTCCTTGCATAAAAATGGCTTTGTCTCAACAATCCTTCATCATAAACCCATTCTGAACCCTCCCCCGTGGCTTCAAGAACCTCTAGTTTATATAGTCCTGAACTGGGTAACAACCTCCAACTTCTCCCCAATATTTGGCCTCAAAAAGGGCCCAATATCCCCCAATATTGGCCAAAAATTTCTAAAAATTGATGAATATATCATTAAAAATCATATTACAATGTTTAAAAACCCATATTTGGAAATATATAGGTGCAACCCCTTTTTCTTTGCACTCCTGGTCATGTGGGGCACCTCCATGTGGCCTCGGGCTCATCTCCTGGCACGATGGGCCCCTTATTGTTTGGTTCTGGGTCATGTGGCCTCTCCCTAGTCCTCCGCGCACGTCCCCTTATCTGGTGTAGCCCCTGTTCTACAGCCCTTGGTCGACGGGATAGCCTGACCGACCGGGGCTAACCCTTAACCTCTGTGCCAAGTGTATAGTCCGCTGGAGTGGTTGTGTGGTGACGTTGGAACTGTGGGTTGGCTATTGCGAGAGCAGTGGACTGCCAAGGGTATGGTAGCATTCACATATCAGAACCATGGGTTGGGGCTAATCCCCAACCGTTTATCCATCCGGACCTATAACCAAATCAAACTTAATTATTTATGGCGTCGTTTAAGGTTAAGACCCACCCGGTAGGTGGGCTAGTAGCCGATCTTACGCGAAGAGTTTGGTGCCCATGGAGGTCATGGGTTGGATCCCCACAAACCCTCAACAAATTTTGCCAAATAATAACCAATAAAGGGGTGCCACATGGAAGCCTAGGACTAGGCAACGTGGCACCTTCACATTCGACCAATAAATTCCATGTGTCACATAGTCATTTGACCATCTGCATATGCCCAGTCAATACCTGTCCCTGTCAGCTGTTAGTCCAGTCAGTGCCACGTGTTGTATGGTCATGCCATGTTTCGTACAGTTGTGCCATGTGTCACCCTTGCAGTGGTGACACGTGTCACCACCTGAATCATCCACCTTTCTGCCCAGTCAACAACCTGTCCACACCAGCATGCCATCACACCCTTCCACATCAGTTGTATGGTCATACGACCTATACAGTCAGATGCCACGTGGCAATGTATGGACTATACAATCATCAAATTTTTGCTTGTTTGGCAAAATGAATAGATCATGATATCTGGAGCATACGACATTCGGTTGAGCCTGTTCAAGTTGTGTTGGGTTCATATCGACGAGGCCTACTCACACGTCCTTTTTGAAGCCATTATGAGCACTTTGATTTTTAGGCCTTCCTGGACCCATTTTGGTCCCAAGATCCAATTCTAGATCAAAAAGTCAGGGATTTGATGAGTAGAAGGGTGCCAAAGAAAAAGAAGCAAAGTGTAGACAAATTCAAAGGATTCAAAGGGATATAAACCTAAGAAGAACTAGATGGTTCTCCCCAGTGGAGTCGCCAATTTACTATGGTGAGAATTCTCCCCCTGTGGGAAGGTTGATTTCCCCTCACTTGGGTTTCCTACAAGTGAGACAACCTCTAAAAAAATGGACACTAACATCCTCCTAACTAACTATTCTATTTCCTTGCGGGAGGGTTGAGATAGAAGGAGAGAAGGTATGTGCACCTGATTTCTCATGTTTGTCCTCACCGCTGCAATGGTTGAGCTCCAATCCAAGTAGCTCCTTCACGAAGTTAAACTGGCAAGAACATATAAACCTCGTCCTACTACTATATATGATTAGGTAATAACAACCTTTCCTATTGATAACTTACAGAAAGTGATCAAATGAATAAGAAATGAATAAGACGGTATTAGAGAAATAGGCCAAGTTCTTATATTCAATGAAAATCAAGAAGTTTACAACCTGATGATGCTACAATCCTCCAAGCTTCCTTATTTATCCCTTGAACATGAATCCAACTCAACTTCTTCACACGGAAAAAGATTTGGCTCTCCTTAATAAGATCATAAGTTTGATATGCTTCTTTTACATCCCCCCCTCACTATGAAATGGTCTGGTTATATAAATATAGGAAGGGTTAACCACTAGGGTAAATCATGAACATGATAGAATATAAGGTGGATTAGGTTAGGATTTGAGTTATCTTCATGGTTATTCTTTCTCCCAAGATAGGATAGAAGGAGGCTCGAATCACATCTTGATGAAAATAAGAAAATAAACTGAGAACCATCTAGAACTTCCTCGAAGATTCCCCCTAGATTCATGGATTTTGACTAAATCTGCGTGGACACTCCCTAGATAGGTGTACAAGGTATCAAGGATGTCCCCTTAACACTGGAACAGGAGTGTGGACGCCCGCCCTACATGGAAAGGGGGCGTCCATGGTCAAATAGAGCCAAGATTGAGTGGAAAAGATCAGATTTGTAGGGTTTTAAAGGTGTCTTCTTCTTCTTGATGCTCAAGGTCGGGATGTAATGGATCATTCTTGCATGGTGTTGAGGTGGTGACACTTAGGAGAATTGTTTCAAATAAGGTATGACACTTAGCATAATGGACCATGGCATTTGCGACACTTGCGAAACCAAGCAGAGTGAAGTGCGACACTTACAACACTTAGCAAAGTGAAGTGTGACACTTACAACACTTAGCAAAGTGGGACAAAATGGTGTATAACAATATGCGCATTTATGGAAGCATGGATATATGAAATCTAACTTCCATAAATGTGCATTTACGAAAGCCAACTTCCATAAATGCACATTGAATCAAGGTGACTTTCGTATATGCATGCTTCCGTAAATGTGCATTTATGGAAGTTGGATTCTATATATGCACATATATGGAAGCGTGCATATATGGAAGTAGACTTCCATAAATGCAAATTACCGACAACAAATTTTGTATATGTGCATTTACGGAAAGCAACTTCATTAAATACTCTGACCAAAGATGCTCGACCTTATACACTATTACCACCCAAACCCTTACTTTATGTGATCAAATCCTAAGCACAAGTAAGATGCTAGAGTAAATAAGCCAAGTTGGTTATATAGTTGAGCCAAAGCATTCCATTGTCTACCTATCGCGACCTAGTTGGGGACTAGATTCCTCAATAATGACTCTCTTAGTATATGCCACCATCAAGGATGGAACTGTTTGATTGGGTTGTTGATATTGGTTTCTTGAAGGCAAGTCCTTGGTGATCAAATAAGATTCCTCCTTCACAACATTCCATCATGTGGATTTTTATTTGGGATTTCGAGATTGTCCACTCTTAGGATTACTACTTCTCAAGTGAGATAGTGTTAGTGATTACTTCTTATCCTATTCCTATAGTCCTAGTGGAAACTCAGTTAGAAGTCTAGGTTGGGAGTGGAATGGAATCTGCCACACACATGAATTGATCAAAACAGATAGATAGTTCGATATTGGTCAGGGAGCACGTATGGAGTCATAATATCCTTGTATTCCATGGTTTTTGGCATCGACTAATCATGAGAGAAATAAATTCAACTTGTTATTCTTGCATCCTGAAGCTTCAATGAGTTCAAACTTGTCACAATATAAAACCACATAAGTGTAGGTTGACCTCAATCAAGTCAACACTATGGACATGGTGGATTGGCATAAGAAAACTTGAGAAATGGTTTCAAGAAAGCTAATTCATCCTATAACAAGTGTGAAGAAATTACAAACATTGGTTATCAAGCTAGATGTTCAACTTAAGAATGAATTGAGGATTGTCAATAGAGTTAAAAAAATAAGGTTCAAATCCTTAGAAAGAAATATCATAGCATTGGATAATGCATCTAAGGGTTATGAAAGTGTAAAAGGTCTGATGCATTGAAAGGATGTGGAATTGATAATTCTTAAATTTAAGTTAAAAATGCCTCAACATGAGCTAGTGAATTCTAAAGAATTGATAAGTGCTTATGAAGAAAGAGACTTGTTTTCCTTAGAAAATGGGAGGTTTCAAGAGATAAATTCATATTTTTCAAGAGAGACAAAGGAGATTAAGAAGGAAAAAGTTAAACTCGCAAAAGAACATTCTCTCAAAATACAAATATTGCAGTAAGAAATTATAGAGAAAACCTCCCAACTCAAGCCCTTATCATATGTTTTTCATATAGTTGACGACGATGATATGATTATCAACCTTTCTCACAATGAGGCCAATGTTGATGATATGTTGGATAAGCTAACAACATACAAATCTCAAGTTTCAGAGTTGACAGGTCATATTCAAAGTCCGACAAT